>CM053031.1:201286017-201533517 GCA_028564925.1 Lithobates sylvaticus
TTAAGCTGCTGCTCTTGGCAGCTCGTTGCTTTCTCTGCTTTGGCTTTCTGCTGCGTGCTGCTCATCTGCTCCTTGCTTCTGCACTCTTGCTCTCTTTTCTTGCTCTGCTCGCTCTCTCCTCTGCTCTGGCTTGCTCACTGCTTCTCTCTTTCGCTTGCCTGCTATGCTACTTGCTCCTTTGCTGCATTTGGCTGCCTGCTTTCTCCCCTCTGCCATCATGCTTTGGCTGCTGCTTGGGCTATTGCTGCACGCTTGCTGCTGCTCGATTCTTGCTGCTCTCTCATCTTTTGCACTCTGCGCTACAACTCAGCTCTGCTTACAGCTCTTTCTTCTAGCTTGCCAGGCACTCTGCTTGCTGCTTGCTCGAAACAGCTTGCTCTGCTCTTTTCAATTCCCATCATGCTTAATCATGTCTGTAAATGTCAGAGTTTTACAATGCCTCATGGGATATGTAGTTTGGAGATTCCTGCTTTAGAGTCACCAGAAACAAAAAATAATAAATACATACTTTTTACTTGCAAAGGTGAACTTATCCTTTACCTAATAGAAAATCAAACAAGCTTTCTGAAAACAAATTTTTTATTTATTTTGAACAAAACTTTACATGCGTATGGCCAGCTATGTGCAATGATCATTTTACAATGCAAAATATAATATTTTGTGTAAAGTACAGATCAGTGTGCATGATGAAGAAACCCATAGTCATCACTTCTCTTATTAAATAAATGATCTTGTAGTTTGTTCTGCATTGTAACTTAAACATTAATTTGCAAAGAAGGTTTGATTTGAGTGCTGAGCATATATCCAAAGGCCTACTTAAAGCATAATTTTACATTTAGAAATAAATGATCTCTTTGTGCTTATTAATGTCTCAATGTCCGCCATGGAGAGGTTTTTAAAAGACGTATAGCTTAACCAATGACTGTGGACATATGTTCCCACCTCCAGGGATGTTGATTAATCTTCATTAGCTCTATTCTCTTTCTGTTCTAAATATTTTAGTCTTTCCCCTACAACTTGAATGCAAGGGCTCAGCATTTTAATATTCATGTTTGGTGGAAGTTAACAACTTCAGGTCCCTTGCTTATTTAATCAGTTTTCAGGCTAAATTGTAATCCGAGCTTCCGGAGTGCTGAATAATATGGAATTTTTAAAATCCTCAATATAGCTGTCAACCATGTGAGGCTTGCTGTAGGAAGTTTCCAACTGTGGAGGCAAAATTAATTATATTTTAATAAAAACATTGGTGGGTCAGTTGCACTACACTGTGTTCAATGTTTCAAGCAGTAAGAAGGACATACAGTAATACATAATTAAAACTGTAATAAAACATGGGCTGGCAGGAATGTGGAATCATGCACTTAAATAGCAAGCACAGGGCAGAGCCGGGTTGAGTGGGGGTGGTCAGGAGGAGAGGCTGCCCCAGGGGGGGTGTTTTCATGTATGGGGCTGCATGGCAAGCTGCTCCCCCCATATGTAGAGTTCCACAGGTGAGTGTTGGAAAGACATGACTACCTACTCTGCTGAACTGGTCTGTGTGATCCTTCTCTTGCATTTGTCCCAGGTGCTTGCAGGTTATATCTCATACAAGCACATGGTAAAGACGGGAGAGGTGGATTGGCAGGGACCAGCACTCCAGGACAGGTAGTTATGATACGCTGCTTTTCTGCGCCACTCTGTCTATCTGGGAAGGAAAAATAATAATATTATGATAATGAGCTCCCTAAATCCCTGGGGCTCCTCACTGACCACCATGCTAAGAGGATGTTGCTGGGGATCCCCATTAACCACTAGTGTAGGAGTGTTTGTTATTGGGGCTCCTCATTGACCACCAATGTAACGGGGTAGGTTACCCTGGCTTCCCTCTGACCACCAATCATGGCCGAATCTAAGAGGGGTACTGGGGTGGACTGTGCCCCCCCCAGATTTCAGTTGTACCCCCTCAGGCCAGCCACCCCATGGACATTCTGCCTGGCTGCTAAGCTGAAGTGTGGGCTGTGCTGTGCTCACCCTCTCCTGTCATAACAGCACTCCTCCATGAAGCAGAAGACAAAGAAACACTCTTACACTAGACTGTACATAGTTTACCTGTCCCCAACCCACATTTCCTGCTGCTGGGAGATGGCCAGCCCTTGGTGGACATAAGGGGTGGGTAATCAAGCCGTGTGTGTGCAGCCCGAAGTAAGAGCCATCCTGTGTTATCTGCTTCATGTAGTAATGCTGTTATGACAGGAGGGGAGAGCACAGCACAGCCCGTACCTCCTCCTGGCTTTGTAGTGAGCCAGGAGTCTGGGGGTTGGAACTTGCAGGTGCGATAATTGTATTGGGAAGACAATGGAGGAGGGGGAATTGGGCACAGTCTATTTGCTTTTAGTAAATCAACCCCGCAGTATATATGGTATTATAACAAAATGAGTGATGAAGCACAGAGTTTGTCAGCAGTTGGTTGAAGGCTCCCTATGCAGGTTAGTTCACATACATTTTTTCTTACATTAAGACCTGATGAAGGAGACATGTTCAAGCCCCCAAAACATGTTGGCTTTTTTATATAGTAGACTTTTATCTGAGCTTATATTGGAATACATTTTTGCCGGGACTGTTAACTTTTGGTGTGGCGCTTTAATCTTAAATTCATTTAGTTGAATTATAAACCAAAAATCCTTCTGTGTTTAGAAGCCACCAGCCCAGAATCCAGACACCCTGTTCAAACACCACTGAAAATGGATTGTAATGCCAGTAGGATAATCCTACGGTTTCAGACCGACTTACTGTATCTATTCCATCATGCAACACCAGGTACTACTTTCTCCAGTGAGTAATTTCTGCATAAACTGACAGATAGGACAATGTAGCGGTAGCTTCTTGGGCACTGCCTTAGACAAAAGGCTTACTCTGCTCACAATTGGTGCATCTGCAGTAGCAATAAATAAATAAATTATGTAATACAATGAAACTGCTTCAAGTGCGTTAGCTTTCACATCACAAACTCATATTAAAGCTCTCTATTAGGACAGCTGTATTTGAAGTTCACTTATGCCCCATACACACGGTCGGATTTTCCGACAACATGGTCCGATAGGACATTTTCCGTCTGAAATTCTGACCGTGTGTATGGGGCATAAGAGATGCTTGGAGTAGGTCTACGATATGGGTTGATGACGCTTCAACAATAAGCTTAGTCTGACCACAGACAGGGCAGATGTCTCCTTTAGTGTGAACATTTGTGATCATAGCATGAAAACGTCATTTTATCACACCTATGTTGATGCTATTTCATCTTGTATTAAAACAGGTGTAAAAACAATCTGTGTTGCTGATATCTGTAATTTTATATCTGCTTCAACTTTCCAACCTGCACAAAAAAAAAGATAGTAGAAAACAGATTGATTGCCATTAGCACTAAATGTACATTTCTTTGTATGTGTACATGATCTTACTTGACAGTGCCCATCTAACACTATCGCCTGCTTCTGTAACTAAAGATATATTGGGTCATCAAGTTCTTTTGCCAGAGTTGCTGCTGTTCAGTTTGCCAATATTACAGCTTGAGGATCTTATTTTCTGCTTTGATAAGCAAATTCATTATTAATAGCATAATATGTACAAAAGAACACACATCTGTTTTTTTAAGGCTTAAGCGTGTGAGTACTGGATGCACACCGACATTTGCATTTTGAAATTCTCATGCAGGACAAGTTGTCATCACAACCTGCCCTGTGTGGCGGACTCCCAGAATAATTTACCAGAACATCTGCTACAGCATATTGGCCAGATTTTGCTTTTTAATAGGCACTGTTCATCTGAACTTGTACCCAAGTATTCAGCAAACTGCCTGTGATCCACGTGATTCAGTTCATATTGGCCTCTGGATAGTGTTTGGTGGGAATTTAGATCCCTTTCTTAGTGCACTCATTTTAAGGGGCTCTAAAATTTCAAGGAGCATTTAATTGTAATAACTCCAAGCTAATCAATAGATATGAGTTGCTTTCACTGCCCAAACGACTTCCACAGGAGTCAAAAGAATTGCTGTGATACTGCTGGACTTGCAGAGATAATTCCAATACATTTACATCTCTACCTTCTATGTGTTGAGTCTGGGAAACAAACTAGACATGTGCGATTTGTTTCGTACGAATCGGAAATTCGTATGAATTTCCTGAAATTCGTACGAATTTCCTGAAATTCGTACATTCGTACGAATCCGAATTACGAATATTTACGAATACGAATTCTGTACGAAATACGAAATTTCGTTTACGAATTTCGGATCCAAAATATCCGAATCCAAACTACCAAATAACTAATTTCAACTAATACGAAAGAAATTATAGCGGATATAATGAATGATTCGAATGAATTCGAGATTCAGTATAACGAATATCGACACTCTATGAATAATAACAAATTATCCAAAAACGTATTAACGTTACATAACACAAGTCTATTGTCTATTGTTCACCAATCACTCAGAGGAAGTACGAAATACAAAATGTCGTATTCGTAAACGTGATTGGTGAACAATAGACAATAGACTTGTGTTATGTAACATTAATACGTTTTCGGATAATTTGTTATTATTCAAAGAGTGTCGATATTCGTTATCCAAATTAACAGAAACGTTTAAAATTTACGATTCATACGAAATTCGTATTTCGTACGAATCCGAATTAAATTTTGTGAACAATAGACAATAGACTTGTGTTATGTAACGTTAATACGTCTTCGAATAATTTGTTATTATTCGTAGAGTGTCGATATTCGTTATCCAAATTAACAGAAACGTTTAATATTTACGATTCGTACGAAATTCGTATTTTGTACGAATCCAAATTAAATTTTGTGAACAATAGACAATAGACTTGTGTTATGTAACGTTAATACGTTTTCGGATAATTTGTTATTATTCGTAGAGTGTCGATATTCTTTATCCAAATTAACGATTTGTACGAAATTCGTATTTTGTATTTTGAAAAAAAAGCTATATTTTTTTACTTTTTGCTATAATAAATATCCCCCAAAAATATATAAAAACATTTTTTTCTTCAGTTTAGGCCGATATGTATTCTTCTACATATTTTTGGTAAAATATACAATCTACAAAATAGGGGATAGTTTAATGGCATTTATACTATTCATTTTCTTTTATTAGTAATGGCGGCGATCTGCGATTTTTATCATGACTGCAACATTATGGCAGACACATCGGACACTTTTGACACTATTTTTGGACCATTGTCATTTAAACAGCGACCAGTGCTATAAAAATACACTGATTACTGTGTAAATGTCACTGGAAGGGAAGGGGTTAAACACTAGGGGGCGATCAAGGGGTTAAGTGTGTCCTAGGGAGTGATTCTAACTGTGGGGGGTGGGCTACCACTCACATGACAGCGATCACTGCTCCCGATGACAGGGAGCAGTGATCTCTGTCATGTCACTAGGCAGAGTGGGGGAATGCCTTGTTTACATAGTGTATAGTGTGACATCATGTCCGCGGGTCCCACAGGCACGGTCACGCTGTATGCGGTGGGCGTGCGCACCTGTTAGCCCCACCAATTAAAGGGGAAGTACAGGTACGCCCATTTGCCCACCACTGCCACTGTGCCGACGTATATGCAGCGGTCAGCAAGTGGTTAAAAAATGTAGTTATTTTGTGAATATATATTTTTACTATGCTGTTATGTACCTGACAGGAGACTGAAATGACGAGGTTGGCCTCTCTTGTATCTCAAGCCCAGGCCCCACTGGGAGTGGAACAGATGTTGCCAAGGGAAAGGAGGAACACGTGTGCCTGTAGGTGTTAATTGCAGAGCTTGTGACAGGAGTTGTAGACTCGTGGGTCAGGCAGAACATCAGGTCAGGAGCTGCCATGATGCAGAGTAGATCAGCCGAGAGTAAAGGGGCACTCCACCAGGTTTGCAGGTTCAGGTTGTGTGGCTTGCCGGAGCTCCCCACATGCTTGCGACAGGAACACATTGTGTCCACTGGAGCTGGGATGAGGGGCAGCCAGTGCGGGCACTCAGAGGTAAAGTGAAGCCAAACAGCAGGCAGAAGCTTAGTCAGAAGGAAAACAGAGTCAGCAGCGAGTGGGCAGCGAGGTACCAAGGCATCAGGCAGGAGCAAAGTCAGATGTAAGCCAAAGTCAGGAACCGATAATCAAAAGTATAAACAGAATCCAAGGTCGGGTCAATGTCAAGCCAGGTCAGCAACGGATATCAAGCAGGTATCAAGTAGGGTACAAGGGAATAACTGAAGACCAGTCAGCACTGAGCAGGAGTCAGAGCACCCTTTGAATAGGTCGTTTGTTTCCAATGGAGACTGTGGATGTGCTCCCGTGAGTGCGTGCATTCTTGCGTGCATGCGCATGTGCGTTCACACTTCTGTGAATATTTGTTAGCCTGTGCACAATTCTATGGACAATAGTATGGCACAGTATAGAATGCAAATGTGTGTGTGTTCCCAACGTGTCACAGCAATTCTCTGACATATGCATTGCAAAAGAACCATCATGTTATGGCCTATACAAAAGAGACAAGTTACCTTAGTTTCCAAATGAAATCATAATCTGGCTACCTTATTGATAATGAAAATGTTTTGAAAACTGACAATTTTTGTACAGGAAAATACAGGACAGCTGTGCAATACATACATTGCGAGACATAGTTTCATAGTTACATAGTACGTGAGGTTGAAAAAAATCCAACCTATGAACTAAAGCACTGAAAAGTGGAAAAACAGCAGAAGCAATCAGGCAGAAGTCATTCAAAAACCAACAACAGAATTGTAACTTGTAGTTAAAGGAGCTGTGAATATAAAATTAGGTAATGAGGTAGCACTAGTATATATGCAAGTACTGCAAATAGCAATTGACAAGTACTCAGCTTCACAAGAACAAGCCCTGTGCCGTTAGTGAGTAGAAAAATAAAGAGTAAACATATAGAGAAACTCCAGAAAAAAAGGAGAGAAAGGGGGGTAAAGAAGGGGTGAGAAATGCCTAACTGCAAAACCAGCAATACGTCTCAAGGCTGGACCTCCCCACATAACCCCCAAGGTAGTCCCTACTAGAAGTAAAGAGGTGAGGCAGGTAGGCCGAAGTGCCACTAGGCACCATGCAGCTGTCATCACATGGGATAGCTAGCAGCTTTTTAGAAGTTTTAGTTGGGGGGGGGGGGGGGGCGGGACAGTCCCAAAAGGAACCTTTTTAGGATCAAAGGAGATCCAGGACCCAAAGAGAGAATAGAGAAGAGTGTGAACTGTCTGCCAATAAGGCTTAAGAACAGGACCAATAAATATTGTACAACATTCTCAACTCCTTCTTGCAGCACCAGCAGCACCTACCAGAAGATGGATATATATAGTGGAGCAGTTATGGGGGTTGGTACCAGAGAAAAAAGATTTTATACAGATTTTTCTTATACAATGTGCAAATTGAGCTTTTGGAGGCTTGTGCCCATGTGATTTACCATAGATAATGAAAGTGTTTTACAATGTTTATTGTAGCTAAATCACTTTGCTCGAAACATGTTGCAATCCCCCCTCTTTCCTTCAGTTTTCAAGGGGGCAAAAGGTGGCAGCCATAGTGCTTTAGAAAGACAACTGTCAACTCTATGATCTGGCCTGTTTACTATTGATGTGGATGTGTAAAGCCCCATACACACGCTCGGACAATCCGCGGACCAGGTCGGTCGGACTTTGTCCGACGTACTTTGTCCGATGTTGGCGTTGCGTACACACGGTCGGACTACGTTGTCGGAATATCCGGTCCGGAAGAACGTCGTGACGTAAGTCGTCGTCCACGAGATTACAAAAGGGAAGTTCAGCACCACGTCAGGCACCCGTTGGGCTCCTTCTGCTGATCCCGTGTTTTATCGAGAGTTAGTGGAAGTTTGGTGACTTAAGATTCGCGCTTCTCAGTTTTCTGACTCAGATCGTTACTGCTCTTCAGTTTGTGCTTGTCGTGCGTATCTGTTTATTAGTGCGTGTAGTCAGTTCGCATTTGTTGGTCATTGCGCCTATATCTTGATATAGGACGCTTTGATTTGCACTGCTTATTGTCTGCTCGTTGCTGCTATTCACTTCGTTCTTTCAGGCCTTGCTGTTTATCGGTGCTTTCTGTTTGTCCGTTCTGACCAGCCGACCTTTTGTGACTTTCTGAGCGATGTTTCCCGTGCGTACTCGTCGCCGAGTTCGTGCTGTACGCGGAATTGGTGTCGGGCTTTTAGCTTTGAGCCAAGACCCGTCCATGAACAGAGTGACGAGGAGTATGTGGACCAAGAATTGGTTGCTTCAGCGTGACCAGTTCTCGCACATGCCTTTGCTTCGTGAGATCCGGGAGAATAATCCTGATGATTTCAGGAACTTTCTCAGGATGACGGACCCCGATTTTCACCGTCTTTTGGCTTTGCTGACCCCCTTTATCAGCCGGCAGGATACCTGCATGAGACAAGCCATTACTCCGGAGCAGAGGCTTGTTGCCACGTTGAGGTACTTGGCGACAGGGAGAAGTCTTCAGGATTTGAAGTTCTCTTCAGGTATCTCTCCCCAGGCCCTGGGAATCATTATTCCAGAGACCTGTTCTGCCATCATTCAGGTCCTGCAGGAGGACTATATTAAGGTAACATTTATACTTTACTATTCCCTTCTATGTATGCTCTGTTTGCTAATGACTTGTATTTTTGACCTCCTTCCCTAATTACCATGATTGCAATATGTTCTAATATGCTGTGCCCCTTTTCTCCATCATGCATTTTTCCCTTCACTTACCTATGGCCTAGTCACTTAAGCAATGTCTTTTGTCTGCTGCATAGTATTGTTTGCCCCAAAACACCCCCTAAAATATGCACAAATGTTTGCTGTGTGGTTTACTTCATGTAGAGCCCCCTTTTTTTTTTTCTTTTGGTGGGGGGGGGGGCAAACTCATTAGGAACCCCCTCCCCCAACTGCTCTGTCAGATGGTACCAATCCTTTATCTGCTGGCTTTCCCAAGGTCCATACACACTATATACCTACCTCTTTATAGTGCGCATCTTTAGGGATGAATTCAGCAAAGCATGTAGTGCAAGGGGCTGCCTCCATACATTCCATTTCCTATTTTTTTGTCTTCTTTCCCTCCTATTAGCTTGCTTGGTAATTTAATAATGTCACACTGTGCCTGCCTTTTTTTTGGGGGGGGGGGGGGGTTGAAATGTTATTTGATCTTTCCTGTGGCCTGCCAATAGTGTTAAGTACAGAGGGTCTGGCCAAACTAGCCCACATTATTGAGCCATTTGCCAATCAATGAAGTGCAGAGGGTTAGCTGTCCACCACCCCCCCCCCAAAACCCCTAGTTATTGCCAATGGCCCATCAGAAGTGGGGGATTGATGGGGGGGTGAGTAATCTGTGAAGGGGAGCCTCTACTTTTCTGTGCAAATACTTTCCAGCCTCCAATTTTATACAATGCTCTTGTTCCAAGATGTTGATTGTCTAATCTGCTTGCAATGTTTAGGTGCAAAGTGACTAATTTTTTTTTTCTTGTTTCACTCCACAGTTCCCTTCCACGCCACAGGAATGGCAGACTGTGGCCTCCCACTTTGCCAGCCGTTGGGACTTTCCTAACTGCGGAGGGGCAATTGATGGGAAACACGTCCGCATCGTCCCACCGCCCAACTCGGGGTCCTACTATTATAATTATAAAGGGTTTAATAGTGTAGTGATGTTGGCGGTGGTGTCGGCAACATACGAGTTTATGTATGTGGACGTGGGGATGAACGGCTGGATATCGGATGGTGGGGCCATTACGCACACGGAGTTCTACTGGCGTCTCCAAAGTGGCAGTCTGTGCTTGCCACCTCCAGAGGAGAATGCCGAAGGACTCCCCTTCGTCTTTGTCGCAGATGAAGCGTTTGCGTTGACTCCCCATGTGATGAGGCCGTTCCCGATGAGGACCCTCACCCGGACCAGAGGGTCTTCAACTACAGGCTGTCCAGAGCCAGAAGAGTTGTGGAGAACGCTTTTGGCATCCTGGCCAGCCGCTTCCGCCTGTTCCTGACGGCATTTAACTTGGCGGAATACAAACTCAACCACATAGTTCTTGCCTGTTGCATATTGCACAACTTCCTCAAAAGACATAACAGGAACTATGTGGTGGCCGTTGGCCCAGATGTGGAGGGCCCTCCAAATGCGGAACTCACAGCCCTTCGAGTGGCACGTCCAGGCTTGCCCCCTCTAAATGCCCGTGTGGTCCGGGACCAATATATGCAGTACTTTGTGGGTAGGGGGGCCATTGCTCTGCCTGACGATGTGTGAGAGGCATTTTTTAATAAATCTGATATTTTAACCAACCTATGATTTCTTGTCATTTCAGTCTTCTTTTTAGCTTATTTTACTTTGACATTTTTTCCCTTTGCCTTCGACAGTGGGAATGCACTTTCTGGGCAAAAGGAGGTAACAGTCTCTTCTTCCCAAAAAGATTATTCTCATGTTGTGTGTTTGCTACCTAATCTTTGGTCTAGAGAAGGTTTGTACTGCATAACTGACACACAAAATACTCCTTTTCATCACCAGGTCTGACATGTGTGTATTCTCCAAAATGCTGTGCTCCGTGTTTTCGTACAAAGCACTGTGGGTGTCATTTACATAAGTCAAATCCGCTATGCTCTACAAGTGCATTGAAAAAGTTCCCCGGGAAAGAAAATTGGAGTGCAAAGTGGATTTGCCTTTAGTAAATAACACCCATTGCCCCCCATATCCTTTTCATTTTACATACATAATGCATTGTGTTTTTTAAATAAGGAAGCCACACATTTAGAAAAATAAAAGTTTACTAGGAAAACATTCCCAAGTGCGTTTACAATCTTCACGCCAAAACTGACAACATCTTGGTTATTTACAACATTGTTTACAAACATTCCGCAATTGGTAAAACCAGGCATGGAGCAAAACAGAACCTAGGAACTTGGAAAGTTCAACTTTGTAAAGTGAAGACAAGATCAGACATGACTATATGTTCAAAGTGTGTTTGATCTTGCCTTCATCACATGGGGGGGTCACCCCCGAAAAGTGGAAATTTGGAACATGCACACAATTTGGGACTGAAAATGGTCATTAGATGGTAAAACACATGCCTAGAAGCTTCAAAAGTGCCATTTTCCATCATGGGGATGAATGGACGTTTTTTGGGGGTGCAACCCCTTCACCACAACCACTTTCGTAGTTCGTAAAGTGTTTGCACCCCCAAAAAAACGTGTGCCATTCATCCACCATGGTGGGAGCTAGCACATGTGGACACAATGTGTGCATGTTCCAAATTTCAGACAGTTTTTAAGTTGCAAATGTGTTCAGAAGCTGGCACAAATGTGTGTTAATTACTTGGTGCGTTTTCATATTTTTCCTAAAACATCAATGATGTTCTTCAATTTTTGTTGAACATCATTGATGTTTTGCTTTATGTAATCTAGATCTCTATTGCAGACCATTATCTCTCCGATGAGTACGTGGGCACTCTCTGTGGTAAAGTGCGTTTTTTTCTTCCACAACATCCACGTCACCTAAAAACCACAAACAAACAAAAATGGGGTGTTGGAAATGAGGCAGCCATACATGGATTAGCTTACCAGTAGCTGTGTTCTCCCACACTCACCTGTTGTGGTGACAATTTCTCCAAGTTCGATGATCTCTCCTTCCTCCTCCTCCTCCTCCTCCTCTGCTTCTGCTCTTTCCCCTTTTTTGGGAGGTGTTGGTTTGGGGGTTTGCTCAGACGGCCCAAGTTTTCGCTCCCCTATGAGAATGTCCAAAAGGAAGATTTAGCAACACAAGCTATTGAGGGCAGAAATAGGAAATGACAAACATTGCTTGAAAGTGACGGACGCTATTTTAGTTTGGCCAGTTACAAATGTCAACTACATGAATGAAGTCACTTTGTAAAGGTGCTAAACTGACTAGCTTTTTGGTAGAAGTTTGTGTGATGGAGACCCCCCTCTAGTATCCACTGGAGCACATGTGTGGAAAAGCATAATAAAAAGGGGGTTTGGGTGTCCCAGCACTAGTGCTCTAGAGTCCAGATGGGTAAACAGCTACTGAGTGACCTCTCCTTTACATTGAATAAATTGGCTTTACATTCTTGATGACATTTCTAGTGAGAACAAACTTCCTTTCCCCCAAAAAAACACCAAACATCGTATTATAAGTGGCCGAACGATCGAGGTTGCGTACGATCGAATGCACACACACACGACCATGACAGTGGCAGAAAGATCGAGGCTGAGTACGATCGAATGCACAGACGAACCTGAAAGTGGCCATTTTGGAATGTACAACTTGGTAAAAATCAAAACACAATGGAGCAGTATGCAAGCAAGAAATCAAACACAAAACACAACTACTTACTTTTTTGTAGAATTCTCTTGATCTTTCTGTACTGATCGGCCTCCCTCAGTTTCAGGTCTGACCAGCGTTTCCTGAGTTGCTCCTTGGATCGTTGTACCCCAAAATTATTGTACAGCCTTCTCACAACTTTAGACATGATCTTGGCCTTGCGGACATTGGGGTTGAGGTAAGGCCCATACTTCCCATCATAGTCGCTCCTCTTTAATATGTCCACCATCTCCAACATTTCTCCAAATGACATATTGGAGGCCTTGAATTTCAGGCTCCGGGATCGGGACGTTTCTGCCTCCGGACTTTCCTCGTCCTCCTCCTCGTTGGTGGGATATTTGTGGCGCACCTGCTGTGTCCCCGCCATGTGCTCTCCCCACTACGCCGTAAAGAGAAGGGGTGGGGAATAGACGAGAAAGATCGTCAGGGGCGGGCGGAGTTTGAAGCATGCGCAGTGTATATAAAACGTCACACGCCTGTGTCGTAGCCACGATCTGGGAGACGAGGGGAGAGAAAACTCACACGAGACGATCGCTACAAACGAAGGTACAATTTAACGTTGGTACATAACTAGCCTAGACTGATTTGAACTTGAGGCTTCTTTATGGAGAAGATTAGGAGAGTTTAGCCTGACATAATTTATAGGGTTTGGTGTGTTGTTGTGTCTTGCAGAGATTGATATGAAGGGATTCAACGACATGAGTTTTCTCCCCCTCTTCATTGCCAAATACAGGGATTTTCCCATATTGTGGCAGGGTATACACCCACATTACACCAACAAACCAAAGAGGCACGCAGCCCTGGAGGAACTTGTGGAATTTGTCAAGCCAAGGTTCCCCACGGCAACTGTTGATGATATTAGAAAGAAAATTGGCAGCCTGAGGAGTGCGTATATCAGGGAGCGGAAGAAGGTCGTGAAGTCTGAGGAAACTGCAACTTCAGCAGATGAGGTCTATGTCCCCAAGCTCTGGTACTATCAGAGTCTCCATTTTCTGAAGGACCAGGCTGATGTCACGGAGCCAACCTCAACTCCTCCTTCCACGCTTCCTTGCGCGCAGCCCACCCCTGATGAGGCTTCCGAGGAGCAACCTGGGCCTTCCAGTCTGGAAGAGGTGGAGGAGCCCAGCTTGTTCCAGGTATAGTAGTTTTGTTACCATTTATGGGAATAATGAATGATGTTCACTTAATTCAGGATCGCCAATTGCTTAGTTCCTAACGTGTTTGACATATCAACAGACAGTGGTGTGGGAGACATTTGGGGCCAGAATCTAAACTGCAGGGCTGAGAATTGTATGGTTTTCTATTTGTAAACATTTTGCACCAGTCACTAGATGAGAATTGTGTGTGTTTGATGAACAAATAACTGAAACTATGTCCCTTTTTCCTACACAGGAAGACCTCAGCCAGGAGGTGGCTGTGGAAGGTGGCAGTCAGGAGGAGGCAGGGGTTAGTGGCAGCCACCAGCTGGGTAGTGGCAGCCAAGAGGGGGCTAGGCCTCGGAGCCTGACTGACACCCAAACCCCTCCCCTCCGCCCTCCGTACAAAAGGGCGAGAAGGGGGGGTTATGCGGCACAGTCAGCGCTCCGGATGATCAGAGAGGCTTCAGACTCCCTACATGCCACACCCGCCGACGAGGAGACCTTTGGCTCGGTGGTTGTCACAAAAATGATGGGTATGGAGGTGGGGCAACGCAACATGTGTGAGGGGCTCATCCTCCATGTCCTAAATAAGGGTAGGGCTGGGGAGATGACCCCAGTCACACATGTTTGCCATAGTTACCATGCTCCGCCTCCTCCTCCTCCTCCTTCTGCCACCCCACCAGCACGACAGCCACAGCGTGGAAGGAAGCATGGAAGGAAGACCTGAGAGTGACGACCTGCAATCAGTCTGGTGTGAGAGAAGATGGAGCCTCTTGTAGTACCAGAGCCTGGGGACCTAGATGGCATCTGCTGCAGTTCCGGATACTTTGGACTTCACGACCAGATTGCACTCCCCTTAATATACGTACTCCTCAGGCCCCCAATTTTCTACGCTTGGACAATGATGATTGCCGTGGGGGGCCAAGACTTTGCAAATTCCCCAAGTTTCACCATGGCTGCGTTCCTCTTTGGTTTGTTGGTGTGACCTAAATAAAGGTTTTTTTGATTTGAAATAATCATTGACTATTGTGTTTTACTTTGCTACAATGACAGTTTTTCTTTGAGTAGGCTGGTACATTTCACTAATCCTAAAGTAGAATTAACAAGGGGCAACAACAACAAACAACCTCCTAGTAAATTTAAGCAAGAAATACAAATGTAAATAATGTGTTTTTGGTAATTTGAGACACACAACCCCCCTCCAAAAAAAAAAAAAAACATTCAAATATGTATTCCCCAAAAAAAAAAAAAAAAAGACAAATCATGGTAAAAAAAATAACAAAGATTCTTTTCCGTTCAGAGTAAAAATAAACATGTAGTGTATAAATGCTGCAAAGTAATAAAGAAGTAAGTTTGTGAGAAGTGCGGGTGAATAGGAGCAGCTAAAAGATGTCATTCTTGTTGCATTGTAAAGAAAAAGAGAATGCGCTGCATTAAAGACATTTTAACATTGCAGCGTGACGAATGTGCTGTGTCGATTAGGAAAGGTAGTTTTACCTGACCGAGCGCTTCCGTCACAGAATTTCTTCTGAGCATGCGTAGCACTTTGTCCGTCGGACAAGCGTACACACGCTCGGATTTGGTGTGATCGGACCGGGTTGACGGGAAATCTTTCCAGCAGGAGATAAGACTTTGTCCGACGGACAAACCAACGAACACTGTCCGATGGTGCATACACACGGTCTGATTTTTCAACAACCTTGTCCGATCGGACCAAATTGATGAAAAAGTCCGACCGTGTGTATGGGACTTAAGTGTGGTCTGCTTCATTCCTGGGGATGGACACTCCATTAAACCAGCCTTGAGTGCCAGACAGCATTGTCTGCATATACCATGTGTGCCAATTTAATTTGGTATTATTGAACAGAGTGGTCTGGGGCTTGTTGTTAGTGGTGTAAAATGTCAGGTGCCAAAGAGAAATCACTAAAAAGGTCCATGTATGTATAGGGATTGGGGGGCACTAAGCAGTGGGATGACCCCATTAAAATTTTGCTATAGGGCCTGTTGATTTGTAGTAAGATTCCTATCTTGTTTTAATTGCTAGACATGCTGCCCCTCGATCGAAAAAATTGGTGGAAAATTGTTGCCCAAAATGGGCTGCATTCAATCCTATGCAGCCTATGTTTGTGTTTGCTGTCAAAATAAAACAGCTGCAGTGAGAGATTCATCAATCTGCACAGTATAGCTTAAATGAAGGAATCTAGTAGATTTTAGCCTGAACTGAAAAAAAACCTATATGTGTATGGTCAGCATACCTATATACAGTATCTTCTAATGTCATGTCAGGGGATGATTAGGGCTGTATCTGTAGCTTTTGAAATTGAACACATTACGTTATACGTTATACATTCTGATTATTAGTCTTGTCTATGTTATCAGTGCAGAAAAAAAATTATTTTTTGTGATAACAATTGAAAGCATTAGTCTCATGAGAATTAAGCATGCCCTGGTATATCTAGTCTCTCCTCAGGCTGTTTTTCTTTAAAGGTCACATAATTCCTTTGTGTTTTACTGTATTTAAAGATCAGCGAAAAGAAAAAAAGAGCCCTTTGCTGCTCCTATATGTCACAAATGCACACATACCGGCCCTCTGTCTCATCTCTCTACATACTGTAACTCTGTCCGAATATCTGTAGAAAAAAAGTGTGTGTGTAGTAACAAACCACATAAGATAAACTTCAGTTGCAACTGTAAGTAGCAATTGTAACATCTCTCTGATAATCCACAGCAGGGGTGTCAAACTCAATTTAGTTGCAGGACACAACTGCATTATGGTTTCCCTCAAAGGGCTGGTTGTATGTGTAAGACTAGATGTCCAATGCACCCATCACCTTACATCAGACATCAAGCGCACCCCACCTTTAGAAGTCAAGCATCCCCCACTCTACCTTACATCACAGTACCCCCACTTTGTGCTGCTACTGGAAAGAAGCTAGGAGCAGAGCTGGGAAACAGAAAAAACAGGGTCTGGAGGAGGATCAGAGGGCTGGCATCAGCTGCCGGAGTCTGCTAAATGCTGAGACCAGGGGAGGCGGAAATGAGGGGGTGTTGCGGCTGCAAAGAGAGGCGCAGGATCTGTAGGAGAAGTTCTGTCTTCCTCTCGGCTGCTGATTGCTGAGACAAGGGGGGGGGGGGTGCAGGAGAGGTGTGAGGACCACATGAAATGGTCTGGTGGGCGGGCTTTGTGTTTGACACATGTGATATACAGTATATTGTAGTTAGGTGTGAAATGTAATTGGTCCCTAGGCTGGAGCTGGGCAACTCAAGCATTCCTTGACTTTAACCTCTTATCCAGCCAACAATTCATATTGGAGAAACAATTATATGCTTAGTAAATATGAGGGGGTAAATCATCCAATTGGAACAAACGTTCTGGTGACAACTGTCTAAGGCCTCATTTACACTTGCTGCTCATTTTTACTGCCACGCAATTGTTCCCCCTTATGCCGCAAAGGCAGAGGAGGGGGGAGTACAAATTCCGCAGCCACGATGCCTTGCATCCCAGAGTGGCAAAAACTAGCTGTACTACCTGACATGGTTTCTGTCACCTTCTGCACTCCTTCTACAAGCATGCTCCTTGCACTACATGACACCTGATTGGATTTTTGCACTGCTTCTCGCTCCCTCAGCAATATTGTAGAATAGACTGCAAGAGACTGATACTATGTCAAATTCGGGTTATTTCACTGGTTGTAAAAAAAAAAAAAAAAAAATAGATGTAACAAAAATAATGATGTATTAATTCAACAATAATGTTTGTCTTTTATATCTAGTCTAGTTTTAAGAATATACCATATGGACTTTTGTTATTGTACTAATGCCTGTATCAATAGAAATCTAAAACAAAGGTATTAGACTAAAGTGAACTTCTTAAGGAACACCATCTGAATTATAAAATAGAGGTATAAATAAAGCACCGACAATTTACGCAGAGCTTTATATATATTGCACATTTGCATCAGTCCCTGCCCTCAAGGAGTTTACAAACTAAGGTCCCTAACTCACAGTAATACATACACATACTAGGGCCAATTAACCTACCATAATTTCTTTGGAGTGTGGGAGGAAACTGGAATACCCAGGGGAAACCCATGCAAGCACAAGGAAAACATGCAAACACTATGCCGGTGGTGTTGTGGTTGGGATTCAAACTGAAAACCTTAGGCAGAAGTGCTAACCCCTAAGCAACTGTCCTGCACTTTGCCAGTGCTTGTACATTTAGAAAGTATATCCTAGTGCCTTGAATTGTAGAAATAGCTCTTGAGTTAAAGTGGATGTAAACCCAATGTCATCCTTTCTAAACTACTGTCATAGGGGTTATCTATAAGGATATACATGCCTCCTGCATGTAACTTTACCTGTCAAATGTCTCCCCTCTGTCTGTTATGAGACCCGAAAAACTGCAGATTCTGTGAGTGGGTCTGTTGTCTGGAGCTCGGTGGGTGGAGTCGTGATGTCAGTAGACTCCCCGCCCACCTCTACACTCCCCTTGTCAATATGCATTTTCTCCTGTGTATTTCTTACACTGAACTTCTGCTATGATCGCTAACATCCAGTGAAAAGACAGGAAAGTAACCCCATGACTTTAGCATGCCCAATTATGCTGAGGTGTGGAACATCCAATCCTAGCAGAACAGCAGAAGAAAGGACTGGGAGGGAATTAAAAAATTATGCATGTCTCTTAGGCTAGTGCACGAGATATGTAATCACCTGTCACTCATAGCAAAGGGGGGGGGGGGGGGGATTTGACAAAGTTTTTCTCTGTTTGTCAAGATTTATCTGACTGAACAATAAAAGAGGATTACTCATTTTCGGGTTTACAACCACTTTAATGCATAAAAATCACTAATTACAGTGCCTAGGTTTATTTTATTTTTTCTAGCTAGAAGACTATTCTTTTTCTAAACAAGAAAACCCCATAGCTTATACAGACCTTTCTTAATGAACCCACCTCAGAATAAAATATGTCTTCTTTACATCCCAGGAGAATTTCTGGTTCTCAATCATCAGGCAGTTTGTTAAATCTGTAGTCAAGCAGGTTGAGAGGAAAAAAAAAAACAACATCTCTTGTCCCTAGCTATGTAGGGCTTGTGTAGTTGGGCAGAGATGATTTGCAAAAAGTCATTAAATCTCATACCAGCAAGAGATTAAAATGTGTAGTCCAATCCTTACTTTGAACTCATAAGGCTGCATTCACACCTGAGCATTTTGTCGCCTGAAGCCTGAAGCTACAAAACGCTAGAGGGGAAAAAATACATTATTCTCTATGGAGATGGTTCACATCTCCACTCCAAAACGCCTGAAGCCCTACCCTTGAACAAGTTCCGGACCCTTTTTTGTCACTTGAATCGGGCAGATTTGGGCGTTTTTCTTCTTTTTACATTGGTGACCTTTTGCTCTGCACAAAATGGCAGCAAAACGCGGTAAAAACCGCTGCGAAATCGCGGTAAAAAACGCAGCAAAAAAACGATGCAATTCGCGCAATTTTCTGCCTGAAAACACTACGCTCAGGTGTGAATGCAGCCTAACTTCATAGGTCACAAGTTGGCCCTCCTATAGTCATGGGATGGTCACCCTGTGTTAATAAAAAATATGGTCTCCACTACTTCCATTGTATTTCTGTTGTCAGTAGAAACTGCTACAACCTGGAGTCAGCTTTTTGGTGTTGCAAGGGCAAGTGTTGCAAGCAGAGACTTTCATGAGACTTTCTCTAGGTAGGTGCTTGATTCTGTTGGTGCCTGACTTCATATAGCCAGTATGTGTGGTTTCTCCAAGTATGAACTATATGTACTATATTCTCACTCCTGGAGCCTCTCATCTATCCCCCCCCCCCCCATTGCGGCCAGGGATCTTCTTCCCACATCCACTGCCACAATTTGCAAAGCACGGAGCCTTACAAGGCTCTGTGAATGAATGAACTAGGAGTACCGAGAGCCTTTGCAGCTGACGGCTTGTAGTTCTTAATGAACTACCAGGGGGGTAGTTAGCACTCTCTGTAGTTCATTGAGTCTTCCTATCATTGTATGACTGCCTGCTATACGAGATACACTTACAGTCTGTAGGAACACTGCATTGCACCCACGGTCTGCTGATTGCAGGTGCAATGCTTTACAGGCTCCTAAAAAAAAAAAAAATAACAAATGCACATTGTGTTTACCTGCCAAAAATGAGCATTTAATATTTTTTAAGAAAGGCAAACTTATCCTTTAAATAATCGCTCCAAAGCAGCCTCACATAGCAGCAAAACCTAGAATAGACAGTTCTAATCCATCCCCATTCTATTAAAAAAAAAAAAGGTTTTGGATATACAGTAGATACAATTGAACTATTTAACCTATTTAATGAGTACCTTTAGTACTGCCTTTTCCAGTATCTAGTAATTTATGTTCAATATTTGCTTTATGTTTTGCAGTTTACAAATTAAGGGGAGTGGTTAAGTGTTCATAGAGGCTTGTGATTTATCTGGATTCGATTAGGAGGAGTTAAAACTCAGGAGTCTAAACCAAAAGGAGTCTTCAACCTGTAAGTAACATCTTAAACTTATGTGTAGACTGGGTAGACAAATTACCAGGAGTGCCTTGGCATAACTTTACTATCTTTGTCTATGTTTAAAGCCAATGACAGAATAAATGGAAGATGTGTGAGAATCAATTTAGAGAACTAGACCTCAATTAGGAACATTCAAGGTTACATTCTTGAGAATATTGCCTGTGCCATGCACAACACAGCAAAGACAGCAGGAGCTTAAACAGCCAAAACCATGGCTTAAGCACTTAGACCCCTTTCACACCACGCCGCCCATAGCGTCGGCGGTAAAAAGCCGCTATTTTTAGGATTTATCGGATTTGCGGCGCATTTCGGGCCACCAGCGGGGCGCTTTTACCCCCCGAGAAAGGGTTAAAACCCCCGGCAATACGCCGCAATAGCGGTGTTTTGCCGGCGGTATTACAGCGCTTCCCCATTGATTTCAATGGGGAGCAGCGGTGAGGAGCGGTGAGTTCACCGCTTCTTCACCGCTCCAAAGAAGCTGCTGGCAGGACATTTTGTGACGCGCTGCCAGCGCACCGCTGCAGTTTGAAAGCCCTCGGGCTTTCACACTGCAGACAATGGAGCAGCAGTTTGAGAGCAGATTGCAGGCGCTATTTCTAACACTATAGCGCCTGCAAAACGCCCTCGGTGTGAAAGGGGTCTTAAGGACCGAGCCTCTTTCTGAGATTTGGTGTTTACAAGTTAATAGTTTTTTTTGGGAAAAAGAAAAAAAATTTAATTAAAAAAATAAGACAGCAGGAAAGTTAGCCCAATTTTTTTTTATATTGTGAAATATAATGTTACAACATGTCACACTTCGAATTTGCGCCCGCTCGTGGAATGGTGACAAACTTTTACCCTTAAAAATCTCCAAAGGTGCAGCTCTACAGGTTGCATGTTTTGAGTTACAGAGGAGGTCTAGAGCTAGAATTATTGCTCTCGCTCTAACGATTGCGGCGATACCTCACATATGGTTTGAACACCGTTTTCACATGCAATCGCTACTCACGTATGAGTTTGCTTCTGCACGCGAGCTTGACTGGACGGGTTTAAAACATTTTTTTTCCTTATTTATTTTACCTTTTTTATTTTTACAAAAATGGTGTCACTTTTATTCCTATTACAAGGAATGTAAACATCCCTTGTAATAGAAAAAAGCATGATAGGACCTCTTAAATATGAGATCTGGGGTCAAAAAGACCTCAGATCTCATATTTACACTAAATTGCAATAAAAAAAAGAATAATAATTAAATGTCATTTGGGAAAAAATAAAAAAATGTCCCTTTAAGAGCTATGGGTGGAAGTGACATTTTGACGTTGCTTCCGCCCTGCAATGATATGGAGACGGGTGGGGGCCATCTTTCCCTGACTCGTCTCCATGCCTAACAGGAAGAAGAACCCTGCTCGCCTCCACCGCTACTGACGGCTCCGGTAAGCAGCAGAGGGCCCCTCTCCCGCCGCCGATAAAAGTGATCTTTTATCCGCCACAGAGACCACTTTAATCTGAAAGCAGACCACCCGCTGAAGAAGAGGATACTGGGGTTATGGCAGCTAATTGCTGCCATAACAATGATATTCCTCTTCAAATTAGCAAAGTAAAACAACGCCTGTCGGTCCGTAAGTGGTTAAAGCGGAGTCCCACCCAGAATTTTTTTTTTCCATATTCACAGTCCTTTCATAGTATTAATAAACATTTGGGAGGAAAAAAAATATTTCTCACCAGAAACAGAGCGTTTTTTTTTTTGCTATTTAGTGGCTCCTTATCTGCCACTTCCGGGTCCGCGGAGCTCCAGATCACTTCCTCCCTCTCCTATGCTCCTGGGAAATGTGAGTCATCATTTCCCAGGAGTCAGTGGGCAGTACTGTGAGCAAAAAAAAGTCGGATCACATCTGTGTTGCCATAACAATGGGGCGGGACCTTCCTCCGTAGCCGCCCATTGTTATAGTAACTTTATAAACAATCAGCGCTACGGCCGGCAGAGCATCGCACATAGGCGAGATCAAGGAGGCGCATGCTGGCTACCCAGCATGCACATCTCTATCACAAATCCAGGAAGAGGTTGAGATTTGGTTTCACCTGGCCGTTGCCATGATGATTGTGGGCATAAGAGGATTTTTTTAAATGGCAAGTATAAAAAAATATAAAATGAAGATCCACTAGCAAACATATATAAAGTTTTTATTGGGGTTATGATGGGATGCCAGAAAAAAAAAATCTGCTGCCGGAACTCTGCTTTAAGACCTAGTATAAGGAAACAAATGGGTTTCTAGAACACTTAAGGAGTGCTTAAATAGGTAGGGGAGAACCAGAAAAGGGCAGAGTCTTAGAGGCCAAGGGAGATTTTTGAGGCGGAGCGAGTGGTCAACTTTATCATAGGCAGCATAAAGGTCTAAAAATCTGGAGTAGTGGCTATTGGTTTTATCCGTTTTTTTCCCGCAAAGATTGTTGTCTGTGATGTAGTGGCACCGATGGAGTTCTAGAAGTTGAGAGGTAAATTATAGAGGGAAATGGGTCTTAAAGCGGGATTCCGCCGAAATATGTTTTTTTTCCCCCCAATCAGTGTAAAATATAGACATACATAACATGTCACTCACCTGCTGCAGTTCTTCTCCCCGCCGATCGCCGATTCCCTCCGTTTGGAGAACTTTGAAAATATCTTGATGGACGATCCCATATTGCTTGTGGGCATTAGAAACCCACAAGCATTTACTTCCGGGATGCGGTGAATGCTGCGCTCCCAGCATTCACCGCTCGATCCCGCGCATGCTCAGTTCGCTGAGCGTGCAGCGTCGTGAAATTTCTGGTTACCATCACAACGGCGCGGCGTCGCCGGAAATCTCTCGAGATTTCGTGCTGACGGCGTCCCCCGTGGCTTCATGGGAGGAATGCAAAACATCTCCCAGAGGTCATTGCGGAGCCGGGGGACAGCCGAAAACACGCCTACTCCCACGGGAGGACAGACCGGAAGTCATTCTAATGCCGCGTACACACGTGCGGACTTTGTCCGCCGGACCTAGTCCAGCGGACAATCCGCCGGACTTTCCAGCGGGGCTTCGCCGGACTTTCCGAGCGTTTGACTTGCCCACACACGCACGGACTTCTCCGGCGGACAATCCGCTGGCCAAAGTCCGCGGGACTTTTGAAAATGAACGGCCCACACACGGAGCAGTCCGTTCATTTAGAACGTAACTTCAGGTTACGTAGCTAGCGTAGGCAGTAAATGCCGGCGCGCTAGCTCCGTCACCTAGTTTTGATTTAAAGGGACTCCTCACGCCGAAAAACGGCGTGGGGGTTCCCCCCCAAATCCATCTCAGACCCTTATCCGAGCATGCAGCCTGGCCGGCCAGGAAAGGGGTGGGGACGAACGAGCGCCCCCCCTCCTGAGCCGTACCAGGCCGCGTGCCCTCAACATGGGGGGTGCCCTGGGGAAAGGGGGGCCGTGCCCCAAAGCACCTTGTCCCCATGTTGATGAGGACAAGGGCCTCTTCCCAACAACCCTGGCCGTTGGTTGTCGGGGTCTGCGGGCGGGGTTTATCGGAATCTGGGAGCCCCCTTTTATAAGGTCACATAAATTCACCTAAGGTGTAAAATGTAAAGTAAAAAAAAACACACACACTTTTGAAAAAATATTTTATTGCACTGCTCCGGGGGTCTTCTTCCGTCTTAGGGGTCTTCTCGCCGGACTCCTCCGCCATTTACCAAGCTCTTTTACCGAGCGGAGAAGTCCGGCTACCTTCTTCGTCGTCGCCGCCGTCGTCTGGGGGTCTCGATCCGGGGAGACTTCCGGGGTCTCTTCTGTTCTTGGGGCGGTCGTCGTCTTCTTCTTCTTCTTCTTCCGATGTTGACCCGTCGCTCTCTCTGGCCGGAATGGCAGAGCCGCGCTGTGCTGGGACTTATATAGGGACATGGGGACAGGGTCACATGCTCATGTCACATGGTGACCCCGCCCCCTGTGATGTCACAGTCCCAGCATCCTCCGGGACTGTGACATCACAAGGGGCGGGGTCACCATGTGACATGAGCATGTGACCCTGTCCCCATGTCCCTATATAAGTCCCAGCACAGCGCGGCTCTGCCATTCCGGCCAGAGAGAGCGACGGGTCAACATCGGAAGAAGAAGAAGAAGAAGAAGAGGCGCCGGCAGCGCGGAAAACGACGACCGCCGCAAGAACAGAAGAGACCCCGAAAGACCCCGGAAGACCCCCCGAAGGCGGATCGAGACCCCCAGACGACGGCGGCGACGACGAAGAAGGTAGCCGGACTTCTCCGCTCGGTAAAAGAGCTTGGTAAATGGCGGAGGAGTCCGGCGAGAAGACCCCCAAGACGGAAGAAGACCCCCGGAGCAGTGCAATAAAATATTTTTTCAAAAGTGTGTGTGTTTTTTTACTTTACATTTTACACCTTAGGTGAATGGGTAGGGGTACATCGTACCCCATACTCATTCACATAGGGTGGGGGGCCGGGATCTGAGGGCCCCCTTATAAAAGGGGGCTCCCAGATTCCGATAAGCCCCTGCCCGCAGACCCCGACAACCAACGGCCAGGGTTGTCGGGAAGAGGCCCTTGTCCTCATCAACATGGGGACAAGGTGCTTTGGGGTGGGGGGGCCGCACGGCCCCCCTTTCCCCAGGGCACCCCCCCATGTTGAGGGCACGCGGCCTGGTATGGCTCAGGGGGGGGGGGGGGGGGGGGCGCTCGTTCGTCCCCACCCCTTTCCTGGCCTGCCAGGCTGCATGCTCGGATAAGGGTCTGAGATGGATTTGGGGGGAACCCCCACGCCGTTTTTCGGCGTGGGGAGTCCCTTTAAATCCATGCCAGGTGACGGAGCTAGCGCGCCGACATTTACTGCCTACGCTAGCTACGTAACCTGAAGTCACGTGCTAAATGAACGGACTTGCCGATGAGCGGCAAGTCCGTTCATTTTCAAAAGTCCGGCGGACTAGCCTACTAACGGCGGGATTGTCCGCCGGACTGCCAAGTCCAGCGGATAATTTTAAAACCAAACTTAAAACTTTGGTCCGCCGGACTTTGGGGAAAAAAAGTCCGCCGACGCCCACACACGAGGGGATTGTCCGCTGGACTTGAGTCCAGAGGATAATCCCGCGGGATAGTCCCTTCGTGTGTACGCGGCATAAGAATGACTACAGCAAGGTAAGTAATGCTTTTTTTTTTTTTTTTTTAAATGCTCATTTGGGGATCTGTATGCAGAACAGTCTTAAAAAATATAAATGTGTATTTGTGAGTACCAAACCGCTTTAAGCTGAACAGACTGGTGGGGTCCTGAGTCAGCTTTTTTAGTAAGGGGGTGACCAGTACATGTTTTAGAGGGAAAGATGCCAGTAGAGTGGAAGGGATTGAAAATGTGAGCTAGAGAGCATAGAATAGAGCAGGAGGTGACCACTATAGTTGTGAGGGGCATTTCGTTAGGTGGGGGTCTGGGAAGAATTTGGCAACCTCCTTTGATGTAGCTGGGTCAAAAGAGTGAAGTATTTATTTGGACAGTAGACATGGTATGTTAAATAGGAGAGATATTTGAGAAATGGGGAACGCATCACAGATTGCTTCTATCCTTGTTTTTGAAATGGTTGGCAATGTCCTGGACAATGAATGAGTTAGTAGGTGGAAGTAGTAGGGGACAAAACTAGAGCATTAAAGAAAGAGATGAGTTTACTAGGCCTGTATAAGAGGATGTTAATAAATATGGTAAAATAGATCTATTTGGCAGCATGGTGGGAGAAATTATATTTTAGGAGGGTATCGTCGTATAGGGAGAAGTCTTGCAGGGATTCAATTTTACACCACAATTATGTAAAGTGTAAATTCACTTTCATGGGGAAAAAAATAGCAAATAAAGAAAAAATACAATTGCGATACAAGTCATATTGTAATTGAATGTTATTAAAAATGACCTTTCCTTTTCAATCTGCAGCTGCTGTAATTTTCTATACATGCAATGCAATATGGCTACATGGAGTTGTTCTGTATACAGAATGTGTAGAGGTGACTTACGTGTCTTATTGGGACAAGCTCTCACATAGTGACCCGGTTCGCCACAGTACATGCACAGGTTGTTGATCCTTCGGCGTTGCCGTTCTTCCACGGTGAGTGAGGGACGGATAAGCCCGAGCTGCATGGGCTCCGAAGTATCAGGTAGGCCCGGGTGCACTGGGGACTTTGGGGAGGACCCAGGTGGGCCGGTACTGATTGGTGACCCTCTCTGACGACTTTCTCTGAGTCGCCGGTCAATCTGGATAGATACGTTAATCAACTCTTCCAGGGACTGTGGAACGCCAACCCGTGCCAGTTCGTCCTTTAGGGACTCTGACCAATCCCATGCGGAATTGGTAGCACAGAGCCGCGTCATTCCATTCCGTGTCGGAACCCCAGTGTCTGAATTCGGCTACATAATCTTCAACAGCTCTACGCCCCTGTTGCAGAGCGTGCAGAGCGGTCTCGGCAGTCGCTTTTAGTTGGGGGTCCTCGTAAAGCTGGGCCATGGTGGCAAAGAAGGCGCCCAGGTTATCCAGAACGGGCGGCTTTTGTCGCAAGAGGCGGTGGGCCCAGGTCTGAGGCTCCCCGGGACAGGAGAGAGAGATAACGAAGCCCACCTTGGTTGCCTCCAAAGAGAAGGTGCGTGGTTGCAACGCAAAGTAGAGCTCGCAGGCACTGCAGAATGACCGGAATTCCCTACGGTCTCCAGAGAATCTCTCGGGGATTGGTACCTTGGGTTCCGGGGGTAGCATCACTACTGAGGGTGCTGGTCCAGCCCCGGGAGCAGCTTGCTGGCGCGCGGGGGATGCGAGGACCTGGACCTGTCCTTCTTTTTTTTTCAGTCTGGTGTAGGACTCTTGAAGATTTTCCACAGCTTGTGTGAGACCCGCCAGGTGTCTACACAAGTCCTCCATGGGAGAGGACCCCCTGCTCGGACTCAGACATGGCTGTCCGATACTGTCAGGCTTCACGCGCCAGACAGGTGAGCCCGATGTAGCAGGGGAAGGCCTCCCGTACGTATCTGGTTCTCGGCCCTGGAAGTGGGGACAGGGGACACGAGAGAGCACAGAGTGGTATGAGCGCCTGGCGGGTCGTTGCCGGGAGATGACCCCGGAAGTTTGCTGGATGGAGTCAGTGGTCCTCAGATGGAGGGGAGCAGACACTGATGGCTACATGGAGTTGTTCTGTATACAGAATGTGTACTGACCACCCCCCAGAAACATAATTTCCTGCTTGTGTGATTGGCTCACCAATTTTCCCAGAGGTCTGCCTAAGATACAAGTGAGATTTCAGGCATCCCCTGCAATAAAAAATTCATTTTTGGTGAATTATTTCCAATAGGAACACATTTAAAGGCCCAGCAGCTTTCCTCATTAGTGCTCTGCAGCTGCACAGCTGACTGATAATTGTGAAACCACTCTCATTAGACCCAGAGGCACAGACAAACACACAGGGATTTCTTCAGAATAACAAAATGTAGAAATCTGCAACAAAGATTGTTATAATCCTTGCAATGTACATAGATCACCCAGAGGGGAATGATTTTTTTCTCAATAAAAGTGTAGTTACACTTTAGGAGCCATCTATTTGCCAGGGTTGTAGCGGTTGGGAGGAAAATATTATATATTGCTGCTTCACTCCATTTTGCACACCTACAAGGCCCTCTTTCATTTTGGCAAAGTTCAAGATGAAAATATCAAATCTTTTTCCCTCTGTGCCCCATTTGTACTCTCTCACAGGGAGGATATCCATCTTCTTCAAGAGATAGACCTAATTGGCTAAAAATCAATACCATATTGTTACCTGGCTCCTAACGCCAAATTAACACAGAAAAGAACAAGCCAACATGTACTTATCTGCTTTTTTATCCACATTTAGTGAAATTCTTCTTCTGATGTACACATAGTTATAGAACTCACATCACTGTTGCTGGACACAAATTCATGGATGGCCTGCTAAGACAGGGATCACATAAAATTGGGGAACTTTATTGGATGGTTAGCAAAGAGTATTTTAGGATCCTCCCACATTTTGCCTAATGCATAAATAAAAGAGAAAGGCGCATCATCTTTTATTAAAATGTCACATTATTGCACATAACTTTATACATACAGATGTGGTTGGACCTAAAGCTACATGGCCCAACATGGATGAATGTTTATATACAGTATCTCACAAAAGTGAGTACACACCTCACATTTTTGTAAATATTTTATTATATCTTTTCATGTGACAACACTGAAGAAATTACACTTTGCTACAATGTAAAGTAACAAGTGTGCAGCTTGTATAACTGTAAATTTGCTGTCCCCTCAAAATAACTCAACATACAGCCATTAATGTCTAAACCACTAGCAACAAAAGTGAGTACACCCCTAAGTGAAAATTTACAAATTGGGCCCAAAATGTCAATATTTTGTGTGGCCACCATTATTTTCCAGCACTGCCTCATTAGGGGTCCAGGGCATGGAGTTCACAAGAGCTTTACAGGTTGCCACTGGAGTCCTCTTCCACTCCTCCATGACGGCATCACATAACTGGTGAATGTTAAAGACCTTGTGCTCATCCACCTTCCGTTTGAGGATGCCCGACAGATGCTCAATAGGATTTAGGCCTTAAGACATGCTTGGCCAGTCCATCACCTTTACCCTCAGCTTCTTTAGCAAAGCAGTGGTCATCATTGGGGTGTGTTTGGGGTCGTTATCATGTTGGAATACTGCCCTGGGGCCCAGTCTCTGAAGGGAGGGGGATCATGCTATGCTTCAGTATGTCACAGTAAATGTTGGCATTCATGGTTCCCTCAATGAACTGTAGCTCCCCAGTGCTGGCAGCACTCATTCAGCCCCAGACCATGACACTCCCACCACAATGCTTGACTTTAGTCAAGACACACTTGTCTTTGTACTCCTCACCTGGTTGCCGCCACACACGCTTGACACCATCTGAACCAAATAGGTTTATTCTGCTGTCTACCAAGAGATCCTGAAGGAGAATGTCCGACCATCTGAACCAAATAGGTTTATTCTGGTCTCATCAGACCACAGGACACGGTTCCACTAATCCATGTCCTTAGTCTGCTTGTCTTCAGCAAACTGTTTGCGGGCCATGCAGACCAATTTGATGCAGTGTGTGGCGTATGGTCTGAGCACTGACAGGTTGACCCCCCACTCCTTCAATGTCTGCAGCAATGCTGACAGCACGCTTACGTCTGTTTCCCAAAGACAACCTCTAGATATGATGCTGAGCACGTGCACTCAACTTCTTTGGTCGACCATGGCGAGGCCTGTTCTGAGTGGAACCTGTCCTGTTAAACCGCTGTATGGTCTTTTCCACCGTGCTGCAGTTTCAGGGTCTTGGCAATCTTCTTATAGCCTAGGCCATCTTTATGTAGAGCAACAATTTTTTTTTTCAGATCCTCAGAGAGTTCTTTGACGTGAGGTGCCTTGTTGAACTTCCAGTGACAAGTATGAGAGAGTGAGAGCGATAACACCAAATTTAACACACCTGCTCCCTATTCACACCTGAGACCTTGTAACACTAACGAGTCACATGACATCGAGGAGGGAAAATGGCTAATTGGGCCAAATTTTTACTTTTATTTTATTTAATTTTCACTTAGGGGTATACTCACTTTTGTTGCCAGCGGTTTAGACATTAATGGCTGTCTGTGTTATTTTGAGGGGACAGCAAATTGACATTGTTATACAAGCTGTACACTCACTACTTTACATTGTAGCAAAGTGTAATTTCTTCCATGTTGTCACATGAAAAGGTATAATAAAATATTTACAAAAATGTGAGGGGTGTACTCACTTTTACTGTCATATGAAGGTAGGATAGAAAAAGTACTTTTTTTATTGTTTTCAATTGATTACATCATTTTATTTTTTTCCTGCCTTTAGTGCTTCCACCGTTCTTCGTAATCTTTGTAATACTAAATATTCTTGCTCGGTATAACTCTAAAAAATGATGCACTGTTAGACACATGAAAAAAAATAATGAAAGCTTTGGTGTCCTTGTTGCCCCAAATGCTGTGTGCATCACAGCGTTATGCTTGTTCTATTAATCCATGGAGGAATTCCAGTGCTGAGTAAGACAAATCGTCATTTGAAAGCTTTTGCTTTGCACATTTGCAGTTTGTCATTGGAAAAGTATTCTCCATGAAATGCAGTCAAAGATGGTTTTAATATGACCAAGCTTGGGTCATTTTGAGAGTAAATTATAGATAAATAGAACATTTTGTTATTGGATTAAAGGAAGTGTGTAAGGTTAAATGGACATAAATAAAAAGAAAATAACTTACTTTGGTCATGATCACAATGCCATTATTTTCATGATAAAAGGTAAAAATGTAGCCTTAGGCAGTGCTCCCTGAGTAGCAGTAGCATGAGATTAGGTTCTCACCTTGCCATTTATCCCTAAGTAGCCAAACCGGGAAAGCAATATAGTAATGTATATTAAACATCACTGTACTCTTTCTCCAGGGTATCAGGGCTTACTGCGAAAGTGAAGTTACAGTGTTGCCCCCATGGCCTGTACTACTGTCTGAATGGGCACTTCAAGCATGCACAGATTGGTCAGCCCAAAGATTTGTCACTAATTCAGCCTATTGTCAAGTCTGACTGTTTTATGCGTATGAATCTTGCTTGCACTAGTTCTTTAACAACAAATGTCCCCACAAATACTGCACACTAAGGAATGCTAAACTACAGAATATCCATCCATCAATCTGACAGCATGTAATTTGTAATACAGAGCATATTGGTTATTGCCATTTCACTATATTTATATTTTATTAAAAATAATTTAAGAGAAATGTAATTTCTCAAAAGAGCATGGTCCACAATGGATTTTCAGAGTGCTCTCAAAACAGAACTAATGGACAATCAATGCACGGTCTGAAATGAATAGTAGCAGCCTGTCTTTAAAAAGAACATCTTGGTCCCTGGAGGCCATACATATTTTTAGTTCTCAATCAGTAATATTGCATGGTTTGTGTCATCACTTGCAGACCAAATTTAAATGTGGCCTAGATAGATAAATTTGGGGTATTAGATGCAAGGAGAGCAGACAATAAGCTAAACTATAGCATGCAAAAGGATTTATGACCAGAGGTCATTGAAGCCTATATGACAAGACCAAATGTAGCATCCTGAGTATGCATTATTTAACTCTGTGCAAATGATTTACTAAAAGCAAAGAGACTGTTCAAAGTGTCAAAGTAAATATTCAATTTGTAAAGAGTGAAACAGTATTTATTTCAATTATCCAATGGAGAGCTAGCAAAAATGGGTTTGTTTATTTTTTGTTACGTTCACTCACACATGATTGAAGGTGATCATAGGTTCACCATGCCAGGGGCGGATCCAGGGGGGGAAACGGGGCAATTGCCCCCTCCGAGAATGTGGGTCAGTGAGCAGGTGGGCGGCTCCGCGGGCAGGCAACTCCGCGGGTGAGAACGCAGGCGGGCTGGTGGCTGGTCTGTGAGCGGGCTACTGGCCAATCAGGGAGCCGGCGGGCGGGGGAGCAGAAAGATGACATCATCTCTCACCGCCCGCCCTGCATCCCTACAGTTCCACCCTCATTGTGCAGGCAGCTGCGGGCAGCAGAGAGATTACATCATCTCTCTGCTGCCTGACCATCCGCAACGTGTTGCAGGTGACGTGACAAGTGACACTCCACATCTGGTGACAGGCGACTTGGTAAGTGACGATTTGCAACATGTGGCAGGTGACATGGCAAGTGACAGTCCGCAACATGTGGCAGGTGATGTGGCAAGTGACAATCTGCATCTGGTGACAGGCGACATGGCAAGTGACATTCTGCATCTGGTGGCAGGTGATGTGGGAAGTGACAATCCACATTTGGTGGCAGGCGACGTGGCAAGTGACACGCTCAGGGCTCCCACTGATTCTACATTATGGTTGAACTATTTCATTTTATATAACAATGTAATAATAGAAATAATGCGCTTCAATCATCCTGACACAATAACAACCATGGTGCTCTAATGATTGAAGCGCCAACAACAGCCATTTCCCTGATAAATTGCCCCGAAAAAAACATATTTTCTGGCAGTGGCCCTCCAGAGACTAGACTCTGGATCTGCCCCTGCACCATGCCTTATAATGTACCATACATATATTACTATACAGCTGCATCTAAAAAATGTGAATATCATAAAATTCAATTAAAAAAGTGAAAAATATATTATATAGATTCATTACACACAGAGTGATATATTTCAATAATTTCTTTCTTTTCATTTTGATGATTATGGCTTACAGCTAGTGAAAACCCAAAATTCAGTATCTCAGAAAATGTGAATATTCCATAATACCAATAAAAAAAAGGATTTTTAATATAGAAATGTTGGCTTATGGAAAAGTATGTCTATGTACAGTATAGTATGCACATAGGGTGCATATAGTATGCACATAGGGTGCATATAGTATGCACCCAATACATGGTCAGGGCTCCTTTTGCATGAATTACTGCATCAATGCGGTGTGGCACCTCAGCGATCGCCTGTGACACTGCTGAGGTTTTTTGGGAGCCCAGGTTGCCTTGATAGCGGCCTTCAGCTTGTCTGTATTGTTGGGTCTGGTGTCTCATCTTTCCCTTGACAATACCCCACAGATTCTCTATGGGGTTTAAGGTCAGGCGAGTTTGCTGGCCAATCAAGCACAGTGATACCCTGATCATTACACCAGGTATTGGTACTACTGCCAGAGTGGGCAGGTGCCAAGTCCTGTTGGAAAATGAAATCAGCATCTCCATAAAGCTGGTCAGCAGAGGGAAGCATGAAGTGCTCTAGAATTTCCTGGTAGAGGTAGAGGGCTGCGCTGACTTTGGACTTGATGAAACACAGTGGACCAACACCAGCAGATGACATGGCTTCCCAAATTATCGCTGACTGTGGAAACTTCAACCTGAACCTCATGCAACTTGGATTCTGTGCCTCTCCACTTTTCCTCCAGACTCTGGGGCCTTGATTTCCAAATGAAATGCAAAATTTACTTTCATTTGAAAAGAGGACATTGGACCACTGAGCAACAGTCAAGTCCTTTTTCGTTAGCCCAGGTAAGATGCTTCTGACGTTGTATCTGGTTCAGGAGTGGCTTGACACAAGGAATGCGACAGTTGTAGCCCATGTCCTGGATACATCTGTGTGTAGTGGCTCTTGAAGCACTGACACCAGCCGTAGTTCACTTCTTGTGAATCTCCCCCAAATTCTTGAATGGCCTTTTGCTTCACAATCCTCTCAATGCCATGGTTATCCCTGTTGCTTGTGCACCTTTTTTCTACCACATTTTTTTCCTTCCACTCAACTGTCCATTAATATGCTTGGATACAGCCCTCTGTGAACAGCCAGCTTAATTAGCAATTACCTTTTTTGACTTACCCCCCTTGTGGAGGGTGTCAATGACTGTCTTGTAGACAACTGCCAAGTCAGCAGTCTTCCCCATGATTATGTAACCTACTGAACCAGACCAAGAGACCATTTAAAGGCTCAGGAAACCTTTACAGGTGTTTTGAGTTAATTAGCTGATTAGAGTGTGACACCATGAGTCTACAATATTTATTTCTATATATTTTTCACAATAATCTAATTTTTGGAGATAGTGAATTGTGGGTGTTCACTAGTTAGACGTAATCATCAAATTTAAAGAAAGAAATGCTTGAAATATATCACTATGTGTTTAATGAATCAATATAATATATATGAGTTTCACTTTTTTTTATTAAATTACTGAAATTAACTTTTTGATGATATTCAAATTTTTTGAGATGCACCTGCATAACATGCACCTTTTAAGGGAATAAGTGACTAAAGCTTACCATGCATTGATTGAAAATTCAGTTGGGTAAGCAGGGACAGGCCGAATTCTGATCAGTGTGTGACCATCCACTTCGTTTAATCGGCTTCTGTCGAAAGAGCATGCTGAAAAACTTTTCTCGATTTGTCAGAATACAATGTCCCAGCAGGGGGGATTCCTCTATCTGCCTTGTTTGTGTTGATGAAGGAATCTGTTTGTTTTTCATTTATACCAGGGGTGTCCATTGTAAGAAGAGGAATTGTCTTGGGTCACACATAAAATACACTAACAATAAGGATAGCTGATGAGCAGAAAAAGTTGGGCAGATCACAAGTTAATGATCACTGATATAGATAATATACCTATCTAAGATAGTAAGAAAACTTAAAAAACAAAATGTTGTAATATTTTTTATTATAAAGGTAAAAGAGGGCAACATAGAACTAGTGTGATATTTGACACAGTTTTTGATGAACAAATGCATCAATATATTTTTCTTTGGCCACGTGTGTTTGATAAGTGTAAATGCATTTTTAATGGATAATTTCACCTTGGTAAAAAAATAAAATAAACCTACTGTATATGCTCGAGTATAAGCCAAGTTTTTCAGCACATTTTTTTGTGCTGAAAGTGCCCCCCTCGGCTTATACTTGAGTCAAGAACTTTTCTGCAGCAAAGAATTACATTTTCCGACCCGACTTTGGGGGCCCGTATCTCGGGGCCACATGGTGCTAGGGACACCAAATTTGGCGTGCAAACCCAATGGTACCAACACTACAACATATCCAAATTGGGGTTCCTAGCACGAAGTGGCCCAGAGATACAGGGCCCCAAAATCGGTCAACTGTGTCCATCTGCAGCAATGTCATTTCAGGACCCTTTGGGTCCAGAGACACCAAAATGTCTGCAGCTAGGGGGCATCTAGGAACCCTTAACTACCAAGTTTGAAGTTCAGGGGACCTATGGCTGCAAATGGGCACAGTGAGGCATGCAAATGGGCACAGTGAGGCATGCAAATGGGCATTGTTGACTCTCTTTTCCACTTACAGTAGCTGCGCATTTCTCACCCTAGGCTTATACTCGAGTCAATACGTTTTCCCAGTTTTTTGTGGTAAAATTAGGTGCCTCGGCTTATATTCGGGTCGGCCTATACTTGAGTATATATGGTACATCTTTTTTCAGGTAAAAAAAAATTTGCATTTTTTTTTTTTTACTATGAGCCTGTAAAGCATTGCACTTTCTATCAGCAGATCACAGTGCAATGCAGGGCTCTTGCAGCCAGTCTGTGTAAGCTACGAAAACATATTTGGGAAGCACAATCTAATGCGTTTTTAGATTCAAGATGGTGCTGCCATAAGACCAACAAACAATAGCGAACATATTACAGCGCACACATTCAAGAATGACATTTCCAAGGCGTGGGCAAATCTCACCCTCTCTTTAATTGGGAGGATCAATTTATTTAAGATGAAGCTTTTACCTGGCTTTCTTTACGTTCTCAGACACGCACCTGTCTGGATCCCCAAAAAGGTATTTCATATGATAAACACTATCTTAGTATCTTTTCTCTGGGGAGCCAGTCAACCGAGATTTAGGTTGACGGTCCTGCAGAGACCTTGGGGAGAGGGAGGCTTGGCTTGCCCTGACCTCCACTCCTACTTTATGGCGGCTCTATTATCCCATGCCCACAACTGGCTGGTCTCGGATGAGTCCAATGCGGCGGTGGTCCTGAAAGCAGATTGGGGTCTTATGAGGTGCTACGGAACCTACTTTACCGGGGCCCCAGGGCTCCCTTCCCTCTAGACAATGCATTACGCCCCATACCCTCTAGACACATTTCCCTGCATAACCCTTTTTGGTTAAATCCAAAATTACCAGAATTCGGATCCATTCCCGACCCCGGGGTGTGGGCTAGAAGGGGCATCAAATATATAAACCAGATCTGTCTTGAGGGAAAAATACAGACGTTTGACAGGTTAAAACAACAATTTAATTTACCTAACTCACATCTGTTTAGATTCCTACAGCTTAGACACGCTTTTAATACCCAATTTAACAATGCTCCTGTAGCCTTCTATACCTCGACTCTGGAAACTCTACTCAGAGATGAAGCTCTATCTAAGCCCTTATCCACCATATACAAAACATTACTCCCTAATGTCCACACGGGGCTGGAAAACCTTAGTGGGAGGTAGATTTCCCTACACTAGACACAGAGGATTGGGAAGAAATGTGGGAGTATCCATTTTCACAGTTAGTATCAGCTAGAGATAGGTTAGTGCAATTTAAAATACTACATAAAGTATACTACACGCCTGTACGCTTACAGTGGTGTGAAAAAGTGTTTGCCCCCTTCCTCATTTCCTGTTCCTTTGCATGTTTGTCACACTTAAGTGTTTCGGAACATCAAACCAATTTAAACAATAGTCAAGGACAACACAAGTAAACACAAAATGCAATTTGTAAATGAAGGTGTTTATTATTAAAGGTGAAAAAAAATCCAAACCATCATGGCCCTGTGTGAAAAAGTGATTGCCCCCTAAACCTAATAACTGGTTGGGCCACCCTTAGCAGCAACAACTGCAACCAGCGTTTGCGATAACGTGCAATGAGGCTTTACAGCGTCCTGGAGGAATTTTGGCCCACTCATCTTTGCAGAATTGTCCTAATTCAGTTACATTAGAGGGTTTTCGAGCATGACGGCCTTTTTAAGGTCATACCAAACATCTCAATAGGATTCAGGACTTTGGCTAGGCCACTCCAAAGTCTTCATTTTGTTTTTCTTCAGCCATTTGGTGGTGGACTTGCTGGTGTGTTTAGGATCATGCAGAACCCAAGTTCGTTTCAGCTTGAGTACACGAACAGATGGTCGGACATTCTCCTTCAGGTCTCTTGGTAGACAGCAGAATTCATAGTTCCCTTTATCACAGCAAGTCTTCCAGGTCCTGAAGCAGCAAAACAGCCCCAGACCATCACACTACCACCACATATTTTACTGTTGGTATAATGTTCTTTTTCTGAAATGCAGTGTTCCTTCTACGCCAGATATACTTGACACACACCTTCCAAAGAGTTCCACTTTTGTCTCATCGGTCCACAGAATGTTGTCCCAAAAGTCTTGGGGATCATCAAGATGTGTGTGGAGAAATTGAGACGAGCTTTGATGTTGTTTTTGCTCAGCAGTGGTTTTCTCCTTGGAACCCTGCCATGCAGGCCATTCTTGCCCAGTCTTTTCCTGATGGTGGAGGCATGAAGCTGACCTTAACTGAGGCAATTGAGGCCTGCAGTTCCTTGGACGTTGTTGTGGGGTCTTTTGTGACCTCTTGGATGAGTCGTCGCTACGCTCTTGGGGTAATTTTGGGCGGCCGGCCACTCCTGGGAAGGTTCACGACTGTTCCATGTCTTCGCCATTTGTGGATAATGGCTCTCACTGTGGTTCGCTGATTCCCAAAGCTTTGGAAATGGCTTTATAACCCTTTCCAGACTGATAGATCTCAATTACTTTCTTTCTCAATTGTTCCTGAATTTCTTTGGGTCTCGGCATGATGTGTAGCTTTTAAGGATCTTCGGTGGACCTTACTGTGTCAAGCAGCTCCTATTTAAGTGATGCCTGATTGTGAACAGGTGTGGAATAATCAGGCCTGGGTGTGGCTAGAGAAATTGAACTCAGGTGTGGACAACCAGTTATAGTATGTTTTAACAAGGGGGCAATCACTTTTTCAGGGCCATGATGGTTTGGATTTTTTTTCACCTTTAATAATAAACACCTTCATTTACAAATTGCATTTTGTGTTTACTTGTTGTCCTTGACTATTGTTTAAATTGGTTTTGTTCCGAAACACTTAAGTGTGACAAACATGCAAAGGAACAGGAAATGAGGAAGGGGGCAAACACTTTTTCACACCACTGTACATAGAATTTATCCATCTGTTTCCGACTCCTGCTGGAGATGCGGTTCGCCCTTAGCGGACTTCATCCATATTTTCTGGAATTGTCCTGTCACCACCATTCCTGTGCCATTGTCCGTAGAGATATGTCTGCTGGGACTGGTCGAACCAATCGCCCCAAGACGGGCGATTAGAAGCCTGCTGGCACTATTGCTATACTGTGCCCGTAAATCTATAGTACTCAGGTGGAAGGCCTCAGCTGTACCTACCATAAATTTCTGGAAGAGGTTAGTAAATACGGCTCTACCACTATACAAAGCTACTTACCTGTCACGTGGGTGTGAGAAAAAATTTCACAAAATTTAGGATATCTGGACCGAATCCCAGTACACTAATGCAGATTCCAATGAGGATTAGTATCACTCTATTATGTATCAGGATCAGCGTAGGTGGCATTCCTGATCTCCTAAACGTTCCTAGGCTCCTGAGTCAATGTTCTATGGGGAGGAGGGGGAGTAGGAGTATGAATAAGTAGACAGTGTATGACTATTATGCTCTTCATTCTATGATTATCTACTGAAAGCTTTGTAGGGCATAGGTGGAAGTCAGTGGCGTAACTAGAACGCTCAGGGCCCCGATGCAAGAAACCATGGAGGGCCCCCCCCCCCGACCTCCGGACAAAGCTCTTTTCTCCGAGCCCGATGGCAGAACACCAGGGCCCGGTCACAAGTGGGTGGCTGCATATAAAGGAACCTAAATATTGGGGTGGCAGCAGGGGCCATGGATAGAATCATGCTATGCATGAATCTATCCATTTGTCATAGAGGGAGTGGCTGGAGAGAGGGGGTGGCACCCGTGCGCCCTTTTGGACGCACCGCCACTGATAAACACATGCACATTCACATACATGCACTCTCACATACATGCACACACACATACATATATGCACGCACACACACAGACAAACAGACATACATGCATCATGCACACACACAGACATACATGCGTGCGCACACACACACACATGCATCATGCATTGCACACACATGCATGCACAGACACAAAAATACATCATGCGCACACACAGACATACATGTGCACACACACACACATGCATCATGAACACACACATACATGCATCATGCACACACACAGACATACATGTGCACACACACACACACGCACACACACACACATGCATCATGAACACACACATACATGCATCATGCACACACACAGACATACATGCGTGCGCACACACACACACACACACATGCATGCATCATGCATTGCACACACATGCATGCACAGACACACACATACATCATGCGCACACACACAGACATACATACATGCGCACACACATGCATAATGAACACACACATGCATCATGCGCACACACATGCATCATGAACACACACATGCATCATGAACACACACATGCATCATGCACACACACATGCATCATGCGCACACACATGCATAATGAACACACACATGCATCATGCGCACACACATGTATCATGAACACATACATGCATCATGCATTGCACACACAGACACACACATACATCATGCACACACACACACATGTATGATGCACACACATACAGATACAGTAGATAATCTTATATAAAAAAAAACAAACAAAAAAACGAGTCCTCTTACCTTGTCTCTTCCTGCCGGGTACTGCACTGTGCTTTGACTTTCACTTTAGCCTAATGTGAGGAGCTCCCTGCACATTGCCGATTACAGTTTAGAATCGGCGATCGGGGGAGCTCCTCTCAGCCGCCCCTCCTAGCGAAGTGTACAGCGACCCCTATAGTTCCGCCACTGGTGGAAGTACAAGATGTTTCTGCACATCCTGCATAGGTGGCTGAGCGTACAGTGGTTTTACTAGGATGTTTAATTTTGTGTTTGTTTTTTTTTTCTCTTTTCTTCTCTGTTAGTTAGTTCTATAGTAGTGATTGAGCCTGGATATGCCCAATAGGCTGTTTTGTTCTGTGTTACTTTAATTACTTAAAATTCAATAAAAACAATAAAAAAAAAAAAAAGAATGACATTTCCTGCATGGCTAGTTAAAAACACCTGTCCCACTAATTCGGGGTACTTTGTCGCAGTAAGTGGGCTTAGCACTATATAAGCATATAGTGTGACCAAACCCCCGTATTTTTTGAATATGTTCAGGTGTTTTTAACTACCCCTGCAGGAAATGTCATTCAAGTCTGTGTAAGCTGTCTATTTGTACCTCATACAAGCAAGCAGTTACACACTGACAGGAAGCATCAGTAAACTAACTAGATCGCTCAACAACACCCTAATAGTTCTTTGAGAACTACACACACACATGCATCATGCGCACACACATGCATCATGAACACACACATGCATCATGAACACACACATGCATCATGAACACACACATGCATCATGCGCACAAACACATGCATCATGAACACACACATGCATCATGAACACACACATGCATCATGCGCAGACACATACATCATGCGCACACACATGCATCATGAACACACACATGCATCATGAACACACACATGCATCATGCGCACACACATGCATCATGAACACACACATGCATCATGAACACACACATGCATCATGCGCACACACATGCATCATGAACACACACATGCATCATGCACACACACACATGCATCATGCGCAAACACATGCATCATGAACACACACATGCATCATGCATTGCACACACATGCATCATGAACACACACATGCATCATGAACACACACATGCATCATGCACACACATGCATCATGAACACATACATGCATCATGCATTGCACACACAGACACACACATACAGATACAGTAGATAATCTTATATAAAAAAAAACAAAAACAAAAAAAACGAGTCCTCTTACCTTGTCTCTTCCTGCCGGGTACTGCACTGCAGGGGGAGACAAAGAGCACAGCACACACTGTGCTTTGACTTTCACTTTAGCCTAATGTGAGGAGCTCCCTGCACATCGCCGATTACAGTTTAGAATCGGCGATCGGGGGAGCTCCTCTCAGCCGCCCCCCCCCTTAGCGAAGTGTACAGGGGGCCCCCAGGGCCCCCTGCAGCAAGGGGCCCGGTCGCCATGGCGATCGCAGCGACCCCTATAGTTCCGCCACTGGTGGAAGTACAAGATGTTTCTGCACATCCTGCATAGGTGGCTGAGCGTACAGTGGTTTTACTAGGATGTTTAATATTGTGTTTTTTTTTTTTTTTCTCTTTTCTTGTCTGTTAGTTAGTTCTATAGTAGTGATTGAGCCTGGATATGCCCAATAGGCTGTTTTGTTCTGTGTTACTTAAAATTCAATAAAAACAATAAAAAAAAAAAAAGAATGACATTTCCTGCATGGCTAGTTAAAAACACCTGTCCCACTAATTCGGGGTACTTTGTCGCAGTAAGTGGGCTTAGCACTATATAAGCATATAGTGTGACCAAACCCCCGTATTTTTTGAATATGTTCAGGTGTTTTTAACTACCCCTGCAGGAAATGTCATTCAAGTCTGTGTAGGCTGTCTATTTGTACCTCATACAAGCAAGCAGTTACACACTGACAGGAAGCATCAGTAAACTAACTAGATCGCTCAACAACACCCTAATAGTTCTTTGAGAACTACAAGCTGACAGCCGCAGCAGCTGTCAGTATTTGTAGTTCTCACATTCACAGAACTCTGTGAATGAATGACGTGGTCGGGTGGGCAAAGTAACATGTAACCATGTGGCTTCCCAGACTGTTACACCAAGCACATTGCTCTTTTTTTGTAGCCATATTACACAGCTCAGCATTTATGAATTCGCTTGTAGTACACTTGCATATTATGCAGAAAATCTCAGATGTGTAAGAGAGTTCTTTTTACTTACAACAAGCCTTCATATGGTTCCTAGGACTCTTTCCCTTTTCCTGCTATCATGATCCTCATTGCATCCTCTGGATGTTTGACATATAGGCAGATTATAGGATTCTAGTAGTCTCTATATTTTTTATTTTGAATAGTCTCGTGTAACAAGACTGTGAGAGACGGCTTGCATATTAAAATATATTAGAAACAAGTGCAGCGCTCAAATTATCAAACAAACAAATGTCCCTGATTTTCACGTGAACCCCACAGGAATAATCGGCCTGTGGGTAATACTGTGAGCCAGGAGTTTCTTTGATAGGTGTCCCCGTGAATGGGAATGCCAGTAGAATTTCTTCACTGGTATGTGCAAATATAATGAAAAACAAAACAACAACAGTAATAATACAGTGTAGGGGGAAATAACAAGTGATTCGCCCAAATGGTGAGTGAAAAAGAGGAAGGTTGGCCCCTGATTAGAGTAGGCCTATATACAATCTCCTTCTAGTGTAGAAACATGAATTTGTATACAACATGGGTTTTTCTCAAAATTGCAGCAAAGGCAGAGGGTTCAAATCCTTAAAAAAGAAAACATCATGAAAAGTATATTGTGGTGTCACGTCAATCGAAATGTGAAATAGGTAGATAAAAGGGTTACATTAAAGAAACCTTCAAACCTATAGCACATATCCTAAAATAAAATAAAATAAAAATACTACGCCATTACTGAGATAACAAAGTTGCATCTGGTACTTAGCATGTAACTGGACGATACATCCAGGAAAGTGGACAAACCAAATGTCTATTCTACAGACCTCTCATCAGTCCAAAGCAAGAACTGACACAATTTATAAAAATAGTAAGATGAAAAACAATGAGGGGTGGTCAACAGTAAAGCAACCGTATCAATCCTACTCTCATGCTAAGATTAGTCCAGAGTAAGGCATGAAAGGTAGTCCTGTTTTTAGGGTGTATCTTCCCACTGAGATAATCTGATCAGGTTTGCAGAGTCCTCAACAGGGTACGGTGTATCGCTGGGGGTATTCAAGGTGTATGATCAGCTTAATAACCTCTAAATAAGAAAAGGATGGGTACCCTTACCGGAACTGATGGACTCACGGACCTCTCGGTGTGAGTCAATAGAGCTTAGACCGGATACACCGGATGGATGGTAGGTGTGTTGTAATCTGCCAGCTTGACTGGAGCGTTATCCAAGCAAAAGTGTGGTCGCTTACCTACAGCTTGTTGGAAACGCCAGGTGGCGAATGGAAAGCAACAAAACTTCCTGTAAGGGTCCTCATCCATGGCAGCTCAAGCAAGGAAAAAAGGAGAGAGAGAGGCAACTCCTCATAGTGTGAAACCCAATTTTCCAATTGGTATTTATTTGAGTAAAAAGATTAAAATCAATTTTCTTTGCGCAAAAGAAGATAAAAAGTGGCTTAGGTAGACATCTAACCCGACATGTTTCGCCTCCTGTAGGCTTCAACTGGGGTACATGTACTCCAGTTGAAGCCTACAGGAGGCGAAACATGTCGGGTTAGATGTCTACCTAAGCCACTTTTTATCTTCTTTTGCGCAAAGAAAATTGATTTTAATCTTGTAAATGGAAAAAACCAAACAATATTTTCTACTTTCTGTTATAAAACCTGTCCAATAAAATTAAAAAAAAAATCTAATTTCTTCATAAATTTAGGCTAATACGTATTCTGCTAAACGACTTTGGTAAAAAAAAAATCCCCAAAAGTGTGTATTGATTTGTTCTAAAGTTATAGCATCTACAAACTATGGTATATATGCTGGAATTTTCAAAGCTGTAGACGCTATACTGCAATGGTGGTGATCAGCGACTTATAGTGGGACTGTGATGGGGCGGTGGGCAATCTGGTGCTAACAGACATTATCTGAGAGGGTCACTAACTATCACCGACATCGTGTTTGCTAGAGCCAACTGGAACCTCAGTTTGAGAAACTGCCGACATCAGTGCCAGTGCCTGGCTAACATTAGATTTGGTCACGTGACCCCAAAACTCAAGAATTTTTGGTTACATCAGCCAGATAAAATTGTACTGATTCTTCTTCTCTTGTTTGACCTTTAATCAGCTATCAGTAATATTGGAACTTTCATTCCCAGAACATGTATCTCAGAGATTTCTCCAGTTTTGCTGCCCAACACCACTTCCTTTTGGCACATTTTTACAGAAATGCAGACTCTGGACTTACACCGACTGTATCTAGGGTCGGCCAGTGACTCAATTCAGTGGTTACATGTGAACAGCACTGGTTCCAGCCATTGCTTTTCTGACAGCTGCAGCTGTTTGCACACAGTTTGTGCCAGCAACGTTGATAACTGCCAGAAAGAATGCACTGATTTTTTCTGGCCACTCTTGGCTGCAGTTTAACTGCCTTATGAATGTAATGTTAATCCATGTAGAACATTCCTCATTTACAGTACAATTTCCTCTTCCTACAGAAAGGTTTAAAGTGTATTTCTACTTTTGCAGCCAAATTGGAATAACAGTCACTTTGTTTTTGTTACATGTTCTCATTCACATTGCATAATTTAAAAAAAAAAAATTGCAGCTTTCCTTTTTTAGATAAATTTTTCTGGAAAATGCCAGCACTGTAAAATCCTACTAGCTCTTTGTTTGAGGAGGCTGGGCAGCTGTGTTTGTTCAGAAATACTTGCAGTCAGCCATGACATCTTCCCTTCAGAAACATCGAAGGCTGGCAATAGATGACTCATTTTTGTTTAGCCAGCAGGCTGATTGAAAAAAAAAATGAACGGATTCCCCCATCCACACAAGCAATGGCCACGAAGTGCAACCATAAAAAGCTAACCCCAGTGGTGCCCTGGTACTTCTGGGCACACAAACATCTCATGGTTCAGAGACTCTGACCCACCCAGGACTTGGTAGAGCAGAGCAGCAGATGGATGTTTGAAGGACAATTCTATCCTCTATACATACTTTACATACAGCTAATGCAGTCTTTGCTGTGCTTTGTATGTTTAATAAACCATTAGAACTATTTCTTGTATAAAAGTTGTAAGTCCCTGCTCTGTAATGAGTTCCTCTCAAGGTATAAAGTGCTGAAGCACAGCCAAGGTCACAAGGAGCTAATTGGTACTTCTATGCAATCAATGTCCAATTAAAATCACTCCTGTTCTTACTTAACAATTTAACATGGCATTGATAACATGGTGCTGCTGACGCGTACCTTCAAGAACAGAACAGCCAAACTGATTGGCTATGGGGACACATCAAAAGACTAGGGACCAATTTGAAGCTAATGACAAAACTACTAAAGTGTGACTAAATCAGGGTCTCAAACTGGTGGCCCTCCAGCTGTTGCAAAGCTACAAGTCCCATCATGCCTCTGCCTGTGGGAGTCATGCTTGTAAATGTCAGCTTAGCAATGCCTCATGGGACTTGTAGTTTCACAACATCTGGAGGGCCGCCAGTTTGAGACCCCTGCTCTAAATAGTCACTTCTGTTTAATCCAATTGATCCAATATGACAATTTTTTTAAACTATTGCCTGTTAATACCAAGCAAAAATCTAACATTTGTCTTGCTAATATGGCCATTGTGGCATAATGCATGCTAGGTAAATTTGTGTGCAGTACTTTAAAAAAAAAAAAGAGGTCTTCCATTGTTGCTCTATCTAAAAAAAATACTAGTTGACTGGCTGTGTTTTTGTTTCAGAATATGTGAATCACAGAATGCAGCATGCAGCAAATGAACATCTGACTTCATCTGGATCTGTGACTCAAAAAGTACTAAAACCAAAGGTTTAGCATGAAAGTTAGGCAGCTGGCATTTTTAGAAGAAGACGGCAATGGTTTTGTTGCAGAAAGATTGCTTAATCTTGGAAGCTGTGATAAAGTCAGGAAGTACATTCAGTTTACCTTAATCTGAGTTCCATGTAATGCACTTCCTCCAAATTTGTCAGAGCCACTCAATTGTAGCAAAACCTTGCTCCATCTGTGATTTGTTACTTCTGTGCACTTTGCTTGATCTGTCAGTAACCAAAAAAGAGACACTGTTACTTTGCTTGTTCAGAACAAAGTAATAGTGTCTGTGCAAAGGGACCCCTTTATGGCCCATGTCAACGGGCTTTGGACTTGTGTTGATGGCATCAGTTTGAGATGCTTCTGATTTCAGAATTCATTGACGTCCATTTGACCTGCAGTTGACCTCCTTCCTGCTTACTTTTGATCTTCTTCAAGCAGATTTACATTCCCAAAGACTTATGTGGAATGCAAAACTCATGTAAAGCAACCAAAAGCCCATTGACAAAAGCCCTTAAACTTCCCTTGCCAGCACTCCCCCCACCATTTCTTCTGCTGCTTCAGTCAGGTTAAATCCAAGTGCTTTCTCCTCCTTTGTGACAGTGCTCAGATCTAGCAATCAATTTTTAGGCCCATGTCACATTACTGAGGGAATAAATGCACATATTCGCCAGCATACCAAGGATCTTCAAATGTAGTCCAAAGGCTTTTATTGCAGAAAGATCACATCACAAGAACAAGTGCAATGTTTTGGAGTCGCGCAGGACCCCTTCCTCATGCATTTATAATTGTGCACTTATGTTATGGAATTATGAGTTATTAAATCTTCCCAACGTATCAATGAATGGAATACACACTTTTGTCTCAGAAACCAAGTTGGGACAAAACATTTATGCCCCGTACACACGATCGGACTTTCCGACAAAAAAACTGTGGACTTGTCTTGCATACACACGGTCGGTCACACAAATGTTGGCCAACAATTACGAACGTAGTGACATACAAGATGTACGTGATATCTCCATTACGAACGCTAGTTATATCTCCAGCTCATACTTGATTCTGAGCATTGGTGGACTTTTATCTGACGGACTTGTGTACACACGATCGGAAAGTCCGACAACAAACCTTTGTTGGCAGAAAATTTGAGAACCTGCTAGCCAACATTTGTTGGCGGGAAGTCCGCCAAGAAATGTTGGATGGAGCATACACACGGTCGGACTTTCTGCCAACAAGCTCACATCCAACATTTGTTGTCGGAAAATCCAATCGTGTGTATGGGTTTGGGTGAACTAATACATGAATGTGTTGGGATTCTTTGTAACCATAAGCACTAACTGGAATTTTGAACTTCGGTCAACTGGGTTAGAAGTGCCAATAATGGGGATGTTATGTTCCAGGTTTCTCACTAAAGGGTGGGTAACCGGCAGCTAATTGTACGTGTGTCTTGTAGTAATTTAGGAGAGCTGGCCTGTGCTGGCTCACAGTCTCTGCTCTAATTCATCCCAAAAGTGTTCTATCGGGATGAGGTCAGTCAAGTTCCTCTACCCCAAACTCGCTTTTTGTTGAATGCCCCTGATGGGAGCTCACAGATCCCCATGTTTTTCTTTGACAATAAGTTGCCTATTAGGCTCCAGAATAGGCAGAATTAAGTATTGCCTTCCTCTCATAGACTTTAATAGGGTTGGCTGTTGAATTTGAGTTTCATGGATTCCCAGCAGGATCCCATGCAAATTTGCAGATACCTATTATCTAGTGAGAACAAACGCAGGAGATAATTGACCAAGGCTTTACTTATATTCAAATTAAACATGCAGCCTCCTTATGATACTCTGGTGTTAAGATGTCATGCATATTCAAGATTGACAGTGAATAATGAGACCTGACACATGCGTTCCATAGATATGCCATCTCAGGTGATTACTATTTCCAACAGGGGCCGAAAGCGTGGCTTGGAATGCACGGCTGGTGACCTTAGGTCACTGTTATGCCTGTTGATGGAAATTCATATTGAGGGCCGAAAGCGAGGCTTTAATCACATGCCCGGCGCCATCCTAGAGGACTAGTGTGGATATAGATGAATAAATCACTATTAATAACTCGGAACAGCGAAATCCATTGGATGCAAAATTAATATAAGCTCAATGACCAGACACGATGACCACACCCCAGACGATGTCAAATGTAACGAATCACATCGGGTGGAGCTTGTGTCCATGATATCTCTGTGTCTTTGATCCAGGACTTACATTTTACTGCCAGATGTTTTTATTCAGTGCTGTTTTGCAATGGATTGTTGTTAGAGTTTAGTACATTTTAAATAAACTATTTTAGTAATGTTTTTTACACTATGTGCGGATGCTTAGTATTCCTTTGCATATATCCATTAGATGGGAGCTTGATCTATGAGTATGGTGACCACCCACCCCGATCTGGAGCATTGGGAGACCTGTAATATCTCTTATGGTGTGATTGAGCCTGATTTTTTAAAGATAGAGATCTTTCAACAGCTTCATTGACTCAATACCCACGTAATGAGTCCACCATTTCTGGTAAGCATGCTGGATACACATTGTGGTGGTGGATCACAGATTGATCGTTGAGGCTTTGGATATATCATCTCTACACATGGGAATTCACCTACCGTAAATTCTTTTGGGACTTATTCCACACAGTGGTTTTCATAATTTATTCACAAGGTCACTGATTTTCTGTTACTGTCACATTTTGGACTATTTTGATACACCAATTTGTTGAAGTGTATTTTATTTTATTTCAATTAAATATATTTTTTTCACATTTCTCTATGCATTGAATTTATAGCATATATTTTTGATTGATTTCATCATGCAAATTTTTGGGTGTTCATTCACTTCAACTTTAGCGCTGCACTATATAATGTATGTATTCAAAATTATGTGCATTGAAGTTTAAAATGCATTTGGAAAGTAAGTGAAAATATGATCTGGACTTACTTACTCTTGGCTGGATCATGACCTCTACCCCTTTTAAAATAGTCCAAGAGATGAGGATTCCCAAATGTCATCTCTTTGCTCTTATGTTAGGTCTGGTTTTTCCCAGTGTGAATTGTCAGTTTGGATTACCCTGGTCACAGTGTAAAGGTTCCCCAATTTGGTTTATTTCATTTTGTTTTATTGTTTTATAGTAGACATTCAGTGCAAATAAAGAATACATCACAATAGACATTTTTACAAAATCTCCACCCTTCGTATAGGGCAATAAAAAACGAAATCATAACAAAACACTTTAAAACGTATCAGGAATTGAATTGCCACTATTCCGTGCCAACGCCTGAACCAGAGTGGGCGGACCACGTATGCCAGGCATACAGACCCACATGGAGAACTCCCCAACAGAGGGCGCAGGAACACCTGTCAGGACCCTTTACTAGGCTGGCTTCAAATATATCAGTATGTAAGAACTCAATAATACTATCAGCTGCAGTTACTGAGGTAGTAGATTCAGATTAATTTTGTTCATGACAGATGGTATTGCTTATTGTATACTTGAACTTGGAGTCAGAATACTTGATAAACATAATTAAAAATGAATACGAAATCGCAATAGAAAGTCAATTATTTTTACAGGTTTTTCCGTATAAAATAGATATTCGGCATTAGCATCAGCATTACACAATCTGGTTACCATGTGCCAATTCTCATTTTTTTATTTCTATTTATTAAACAATACCAGCATTCATTTAGAGCATGGGTGCTCAACATGTGACCCTCCAGGGGGGTTCACAGTGTGTGTGTATATATATATATATATATATATATATATATATATGTATGTATGTATGTATATAGAAAAATCTTCAATGTTTTTTTCCAACAGAATTCCGATCAAGCTTGTCTTGCATACACACGGTCAACACAAAAGTGAACTTTCGACCGTCAAGAACGTGATGACGTACAACACTACGACGAGCCGAGAAAATTAAGTTCAATCCTTCCGAGCGTGCGTGATATTTTGCGTGTCCGAACTGCATACAGATGATCGCATTTTCGGATTGTAACTTTTCCCGACTGAAAAATAGAGAACATGCTCTCAATCTTTTGCTGGCTGGAATTCCGCCAGCAAAAGACCGATGAAGCATACACACAGTGGCATTTTCCGACAAAAAGCTCTCATCTGAGTTTTGCTGGCGGCATTTCCGATCGTGTGTACACGGCATAAGGCTCCATTTACACTATTGCAATTTCAGATGCGTGACAATGGAAATCAATGACATTGATTTCAATGCTGCCTGTTTACATCAATGTAACTCAGCACAGAGCTTTTTTGGAAAAGATTCCTGTCATTGCTGGCTCAAGACATTGTGCTGCCTGGGCCCAAGAATGTAATGCCGCCCGCCCCCCCCCCCCAAAAAAAAAAAATCACATCCACCAAAAAGGCCCCCACATTCATTTTTTTATTTAATTTTATTTATTTAGTTAGGTACTTGTATAGCACCGCTAATTTACGCAGAGCTTTACATATGCATTGTACATTCACATCAGTCCCTACGCTCAAGGAGCTTGCAATCCATGGTCCCTAACTCACATTCATATACTAGGGCCAATTTAGACAGAAGCCAATTAACCTACCAGCATGTCTTTGGAGTGTGGGAGGAAACCAGAGCACCTGAAGGAAACCCACACAGGCACAGGGAGAACATGCAAACTCCAGGCAGGTAGTGTCGTGGTTGGGATTCGAACCAGCGCCCCTTTTTACTGCTAGGCGAGAGTGCTACCCACAATTTTAACTAAAATTTAATTTATCAGAAAATCAGATCAAAAAATGCCATAAATCTATTTCTTATTTCGTAGACACTATAACTTTTACGCAAACCAATCAATATGCAAGACACGCTTATTGCGATTTTTTTTTTTTAACCAAGGATATATAGAAGAATACATATTGGCCTAAACTGATATTTGTAGCCAATATCTATAGGAGGGGTTTCCACCATGCCTGCTAAGTTTCATTTTATACAGTATGTCTTATTTTCAGTTTGATGTGTATTATATGTGAAGTTGCGTATTAGAGACCTGTATTGTCGTAATATTGAAGCCTATTGAGATTTCCATACATTAGAGGATTCCACCATTATTGTTAAGTTATTGATCAGTAAGTTAGCGTTGCACTTTTTTTTTTGTGGTGTGGGAACACATAACAGTACTTAGCGGCAGGCCTTTTATTGACACTTTTTTTATTTTACCTCCAGTAGTTTATTGTAAATAGTAGTGTGAGGATTACCTATTTATACTAAAGATCGGCAGGTGGCATTAACCACTTCAGCCCCGGACCATTTGGCAGCCAAAGGACCAGAGGTCTTTTTTCAATTTCGCACTGCACTACTTTAACTGGTAATTGCGCGGTCATGCAATTTTGTAACCAAACGAAATTTGCGTCCTTTTCTTCCCACAAATAGAGCTTTCTTTTGATGGTATTTGATTGCCTCTGTGATTTTTATTTTTTGAGATATAAACGGAAAAAGAGCGAAAATTTTGAAACAAAAAAAAAAAGAGATTTTCTACTTTTTGTTATAAAAAAAATCTAATAAACTCAATTTTAGTCAAACATTTGGGCCAAAATGTATTCAGCCACATGTCTTTAGTAAAAAAAATGCCAATAAGCGTATATTTATTGGTTTGCGCAAAAGTTATAGCGTCTACAAACTAGAGTACATTTTCTGGAATTTACACCGCTTTTAATTTATGACTGCCTATTTCATTTCTTGAGGTGCTAAAATGGCAGAGAAGTACAAAACCCCCCCAAATGACCCCATTTTGGAAAGTAGACACCCCAAGCTATTTGCTGAGAGGCATGTTGAGCCCATTGAATATTTTTTTTTTTAGTCCCAAGTGATTGAATAAAGACAAAAATAAAAAAGATTTTTTTTTTTTTCAAAAAGTTGTCACTAAATGATATATTGCTCACACATGCCATAGTTATATGTGGAATTGCACCCCAAAATACATTTTGCTGCTTCTCCTGAGTATGGGGATACCACATGTGTGGGACTTTTTGGGAGCCTAGCCGCGTACGGGGCCCCGAAACCCAAGCACCGCCTTCAGGATTTCTAAGGGTGCAAATTTTTGATTTCACTCCTCACTACCTATCACCGTTTCGAAGGCCATAAAATGCCAAAATAGCACAAAACCCCCCCAAATGACCCCATTTTGGAAAGTAGACACCCCAAGCTATTTGTTGAGAGGCATGGTGAGTATTTTACAGCTCTCATTTGTTTTTGAAAATGAAGAAAGTAAAGAAAAAAAAAAATTTTTTTTTTCTTTTTTCAATTTTCAAAACTTTGTGACAAAAAGCGACATCTGCAAAATACTCACAATACCTCTCAGCAAATAGCTTGGGGTGTCTACTTTCCAAAATGGGGTCATTTTGGGGGGTTTTATGCCATCTGGGCATTCCATGGCCTCCGAAACTGTGATTGGCAGTGAGAAGTGAAATAAAAAAATTACACCCTTAGAAAGCCTGAAGGCGGTGCTTGGTTTTTGGGGTTCCGTACGCAGCTAGGCTCCCAAAAAGTCCCACACATGTGGTATCCCCGTACTCAGGAGAAGCAACAGAATGTATTTTGGGGTGTATTTCCACATATGCCCATGACATGTTTGAGCAATATATCATTTAGTGACAACTTTTTGTAAAAAAATATATATATATTTTTTTTTTTTCATTATTCAATCTCTTGGGACAAAAAAAAAAAATATTTAATGGGCTCAACATTGCTCTCATCAAATAGCTTGGGGTGTCTACTTTCCAAAATGGGGTCATTTGGGGGGGGTTTGAACTGTCCTGGCATTTTATGCACAACATTTAGAAGCCTATGTCACACGTCACCCACTCTTCTAACCACTTGTAGACAAAGCCCTTTCTGACACTTTTTGTTTACATGAAAACATATTTTTTTTTTGCAAGAAAATTACGTTGAACCCCCAAACACTATATATATTGTTAAAGCAAAGGCCCTACAGATTAAAATGGTGGGTGTTGCATTTTTTTTTTCCACACAGTATTTGCGCAGCGATTTTTCAAACGCATTTTTTGTGGAAAAAATACACTTTTTTTTTATTTTAATGCACTAAAACACACTATATTGCTCAAATTTTTGATGAAATAAAAAATATGATCTTAGGCCGAGTACATGGATACCAAACACGACATGCTTTAAAATTGCGCACAAACACGCAGTGGCGACAAACTACATACATTTTTTTAAAAGCCTTTAAAAGCCTTTACATGATACCACATTAGATTCACGGAGGAGGTCTACTGCTAAAATTACTGCCCTCGATCTGACCTTCGCGGTGATACCTCACATGCATGGTGCAATTGCTGTTTACATATGACGCCAGACCAACGCTTGTGTACGCCTTTGCGCAAGAGAAGGGGGGGCAGGGGTGCTTTTTTTTTTTTTTTTTGTTTTTTTTTTTATTTATTTAGCTTTTTTATTTTATTTTTAAACTGTTCCTTCCATTTTTTTTCTTTGTTATGATTTTTATTGTTATCTCAGGGAATGTAAATATCCCCTATGATAGCAATAGGCAGTGACAGGTACTCTTTTTTGAAAAAATTGGGGTCTATTAGACCCTAGATCTTTCCTCTGCCCTCAAAGCATCTGACCACACCAAGATTGGTGTGATAAAATGCTTTCCCAATTTCCCAATGGCGCGGTTTATATCCGGGAGGGGGACATTCCCTCCCACTGCTTGTAAAAGCAGTCTAGAGGCTAATTACCCGCTAGAATTGCTTTTACATGAAAGCCGATCACTGGCTGAAAAGAATGATACCAAGATGATACCTAAACCTGCAGGCATCATTCTGGTATAACCATTCAAAGTCCAGCAACATACTGGACATATATTGTAATCTTTTTTTTTTTCATGCAGCCTCTTGGCTGAACGAAAAAAAGAGATTGATTGGTGGGTATGCCCACCATTAGAATACCTCCCTTCATCCACCCACTTCTAATGATGGGCATACATGCACCATTTATATATGCCGATGCATGGGGGCATCCTCCCGCAAAAGTTATGCCGTGTACACACGGTCGGAATTTCGACCGTATGTACGTGGCATTAGGAGCCAATCGCTCCTCCCCCCCCTGCTGCCCCCATGCTTCGGCATATATGCTCTTTTTTTTAACTGTGGTGGTGAAATCACCTCCTACAGCGTTGGAGTCGCGGCTTTATGTATCGTGGGAGCAAACGCTGTTGCTGTCAAGATAAATAAATCCGCGTTGCAACTGAATGGCGCACCTGAAAACAAAAAAATGCTCAACACTAAAACACAGTAAACAAAATTACATACCTGAAAAGCAAGCATGATAAAACATGATAAAACATAATAAAACATTGCAGAATAGAATGGAGTAAAAAAAAGAGCAACAATAGAGAGAGAATAGAGTGAGAGAGAGAACAATAAAACGACAACTATTTTATTTTTTTTTATTTTTTTGAGATTCACAGGTAAAAAAGCTCCTGACTGAAGCGACTGAATCAAAACGCTACCACAAAAAAACTGTTAGCGATCGCAGGGATCAGGCCTGACTCTGCGAACGCTGCAGTTATGTGTGCTTAGTGTTTTGTAAGTGACAGTGATCGATCGATACTGCACTTGGGTGGGCTGGGCTGGGGGCGGAGGGGGAAAACGCAGGTGCTAGCAGGTATCTGGGCTGATCCCGCTAACAATGCGGTTTTTTTTGGAACCCTAAACTGCTGGGACGCTAGTATAGATCTGATCAGATCAGATATTGATCTGTTCAGATACTGTACCACTAAGGGAGGTGTATGCTTTGCGCGTGGGTGTTTGCGGTACTGGCACTAACCTGGGGCGACGCAGACCTTATTTGACCCTAAAACCTAATTGATATCACCCGCCGGGCGATCAGGGGGTTAAACCGTTATTGGGTAATAAATGGCGGGTGCCCTGACAGTATAAAAAACAAGCTAACTAACCAGCGTCACCCGTAACAGTAATAAAAAAAAAACTGGTTACCTAGCGACACTAATGCAGCGATCAGAAAAACGATCGCTTAGTGACACTGGCAAAAGGGGGTGAAAGGGTTAACTAGGGGCAATCAGGGGGGTTAAACCTTTATTAGGTAATATATGGGGGTACCTGACGCTATATAAAAACCTGACGGGGAACCTAAATAACGAAATAACTAACTGGCTAACCAGCGTCACCAGTGACAGTTATACAGTGATCACTGGTGAAAGGGTTAACTCTAGGGGCAATCAGGGGGTTAAAACCTTTATTTAGGTTGTAATATGGGGGTACCTGACCTATAAACCTATTTATGAACCTATATAAAACATGGCGGTTACCTAAAAAAAAAAAATGGTTACCTAGCGACACTAATGCAGCGATCAGAAAAACGATCGCTTAGTGACACTGGCAAAAGGGGGTGAAAGGGTTAACTAGGGGCAATCAGGGGGTTAAAACCTTTATTAGGTAATATATGGGGGTACCTGACGCTATATAAAAACCTGACGGGGAACCTAAATAACAAAATAACTAACTGGCTAACCAGCGTCACCAGTGACAGTTATACAGTGATCACTGGTGAAAGGGTTAACTCTAGGGGCAATCAGGGGGTTAAAACCTTTATTTAGGTTGTAATATGGGGGTACCTGACCTATAAACCTATTTATGAACCTATATAAACATGGCGGTTACCTAAAAAAAAAAAATGGTTACCTAGCGACAGCAGTGACACTAATACAGCGATCAGAAAAACGATCGCTTAGTGACACTGGCAAAAGGGGGTGAAAGGGTTACCTGGGGGGCAATCAAGGGGGTTAAACCTTTATTAGGGGGGGGTAGGGGGCTACCTTGGACCTAAAACTAACTGCCCTGACAGTTATTACAGTCACACTGACACTAAATGCAGTGATCAGTAAATAAATGATCACTGCAATTAGTGACACTGTGACTGGGGGGGGAGGGGGTGATCTGGGGGGGTGATCAGGGGGTGACAGGGGGGTGGAATATGTGCCTAACTGTACTGGTGTCAGTGTAGTGTTGTGCACTAACCTGTACATGTTCGCCGCTCGGCGTCTCCGGTCACATAGACCGGCGCACCGAGCGTGACATCACTTCCGCCTTCCTGTCTATACAATAGACAGGAAGGGGAAGTTTCTCATTGGCCAGGAGCGATCGCGAGGGGGTGGCCAGAAACCACTGGCCGTCCCCTCGTCCCGGATCGCTCCTGAAGCGATCCCGACCGTCCCCGCCGGCGGAGGGGGGGGTCCGATCGGACCCCCCAACCGCCGGAAGAATGTCACGTACAGGTACGTGATTCTGCCTGTACGTGCCATTCTGCCGACGTAAATATACAGGGGGCGGTCGGGAAGTGGTTAATAAACATCAACAGATTTCAGTTGTACCCCACCAGGCCGGTCCCCCATGGACAATGTGCCTGGCTGCTGAGTTCATCGCCCAATACCTGCATTCAGTGCACTGATTGGCAGCATTGACAGGCAGCAATGATTGTCACTGATTGGCAGCACTGATTGGCACTGATAGGCAGCACTGTTCGGCAGCATTTAGTGGCACTGATTAGCAGCACTGATGGGCACTAATTCGCAGCACTGGGCAATGATAGGCAGCACTGATAGTCAGCACTGATGGACACTGATAGGTGGCACTCATGGGCATTGATTGGCAGCACTGATGGGCACCGATAGGTGTCACTGGGCACTGGTTGGAAGCCCTGGCACTGATTGGTGGCACTGATTGGAAACACTGGCACTGATGGGTGGCATTGGTTGGCACTGATATTAGGCGGCACTGATTGGCACTGACAGGTGGCACTGATTGAAAGCACTAATTGGCACTGACATGTGGCACTGATTAGCACTGACAGGTGGCACTGATTGGCGCTGATTGGAAACACTGGCACTGACAGTTGGCACTGATTGGCACTGACAGGTGGCACTGATTGGAAACACTGGCAGGTGGCACCGATTGGCACTGACAGGTGACACTGGCAGGTGGCACTGATTGGCACTGGCGGGTGGCACTGATTGGCACTGACAGAGGCGAGGGAGTTTCTCAGTGAGCCGATTATTGACGCTTAGTGAAACTGTGTGTGACACTGTCATGTAATGTAACTGCATGCAGAGAGAGACCAGCTGTAGGCTGGACCCAGGGTGGGCGGGCCACATACACGTAGCAGCCCGCCCAGACCCCATCCCATTGGCTGGTGTTTGATAGCTGCTGGGTCCTGCCCACCCTCGACATCAACGCTCAGTTTTGACAGCTGGTCTCTCTCTGCATTCAGTTACATTACATGACAGTTTCACACACTCAGCAGTACTGGAAAGTGTCAATATCGGCTCAGTGTGAAACTGTCTCACAGGCAGCACGGACTGCACACTCATTGGATGCAGCATTTCACAGCAGTCCCACAGGCAGATCTTGGGCTGCCGCCACTCTGAGCATGCCGCCTGGGACCATGGGCCCACTGGTCCCATGGTAGGGCCTGACCTGGTTCCTATATTACTATTACAATTATTTGTTAGTGCGAGTCCAGCATGATTTTGTTTCCTTAGAATATGCAAACCACTTAAAAGTAAAATCCAAGTCATTGTATTAAAAGTTGGATCAAAACAGATTGCGGCAGTGTGAACCGAAGCTAATGGGTCTCATGAACATTATGACTAGTAATGCAACAAGATACAACATTCTGAAAGTTGTCTGAACACTAACAGATCCCCAATACCCATTACATAGATAACATGGAAATACCCACTTGGGTGTAAACTTTCCATAGCTCAAACCAATCAAATTTTTTTTTTTCTAATTTCAACAAACAATATATAAACTGTACTGTAAAGTGTGTCTAATTTTATAGGGTATAATCCAAAAATGTTCATGTAAAAGCTATAGGGATAAGTGGAACTTCTGCTCATTTGTCTCCCCCCCCCCCCTCCGGTGCCACATTTGGCACCTTTTGACAGGTATCCTGTCCCCACTTCCGGGAGTCCGGGTCATGGCTCATTACGTCACAGCTTGGCTCCCTCCTCCTCCTCCCGCCACCAGGCCAGTAGGAGAGTACAGCAGTGCCTCACACATGCGCAGTAGGGACCCGGTGTGAAGCGGTAATGCTACACTGCCTGGTTCCCCTACACGAAATGGTGGCGGCAGCACCCGAAAGCTGATGGAAACATCAGCTGCGGTTCCGACATCCCTGGACTCCAGGATAGGTAAGTGTTCTATTATTAAAAGTCAACAGCTGCAGTGTGTGTGGCTGCTGGCTTTTAATGTTTGCAGGGGTGGACAGACCTCCTTTTTTAAGTACCACAAAGCAAAGAATAGAATATTGTTTGTACCATACCTAATGCAGGTTATGGTGAAGGCACATAAAAAGGATGACTACCGTAAGCAGTCTGATATGTTATTGTAATAACTTTTTTTTGTCTGGGTTCATCATGCTTTTTAATCACTGAAAATTGCATATATATACAATTGAATGCAGTGAATCATAAATCTGCTTCACATTGCTATTTTATACTTGTCCTTTTATCATTATACTATGCTTCTCTTTGAATTTTGATCCCAGATTTATTCATGGTTTTATGACTGTGCTATTAATGGGAAGCCCAAAGCACAATGCAGCATGAGTCAGCATGAAACATCTTCCTGAAAGCTTGTGGATTCATTTTGTAACAACATGCAAGGAACAAAGGTGTGCAAATGTAAGGCACTGAACAGACAGAGGGTAATTTTTCAGTACCGTGCAAAGATTTTAGGCAGGTGTTGTCATGAAAGGAGCCTAAACACAGGCATCAACACAAGTGAACAGATCGATGGGCTGCACTAAAGGAATCAGGCTCCAAAGGTAGTGATAAAGATATATATTTATTAAATAATAAAGACACACGCTAACACAGCAACCACAAACAAGCAAGAACGCAAATAACACAGCAAACCCCAAAGCCCTAATCTAACTAACTAACTAACAATACACACAAGAAAATGGAACATATATATATACATATATATACAAGGCAGGGAGAAGAGACCAAGGGGGAAACAGGAAGCAAGGGAACATCAAGGCAGGAATCAGGGGACGGGTCTCAGGAACCAGGTATGGGGGACAACATCCAGGACAGGGCAGGAAGCGGATAAAGGGTCAGGTTTCAGGTTTCAGGTCCAGGATCAGGTTTCAGAACAGGCAAAGACAAGGCTACAGAAAGGAATACTGAAGCACTGAGCTTCAGTGAAGGACAGGCTTATATAGTCTCAGCAGTTCAACAACAGGTGCAGCTTGATTCCTAGAATGTCCATCTGCTGGGAGACCCCGCTGGTGGCCACCAGAACTGCACCCTTTGATGCTGACATCAGTAGTGACACCAGCAGGCGATCCAGGTAATAGCACCGTTCCTGACAGTCCCCCCCCCTAAGGAGTGGCCTCCGGACACTCCATTCTGCCCCAGATCTGGCAGTGCGTGTAAAAGTCCCAAAAAGTCTCCTCTGTGACTGCAGACTTCTTTGCGCTCTCCGGCCAGAGTCTCTTAACCAACTAGGAAGCGTGCCACCCGAGTCCGACAGTGGGACATGTACCCCACCACCAGGGTCTGGAAGTTTAGATCTGGAAATAAAAACAAACAGGGCAGCAGGCTCCAGGTCATCAGGCTGGGCAGCGGGCTTTGGGTCATCAGACTGGGCAGCAGAGAGGAACTCATCAGGCTGGGCAGCAGACAGGGACTCATCAGGCTGGGCAGCGGGCACCGGGTCATCAGGCTGGGCAGCGGGCACCAGGTCATCAGGCTGGGCAGCGGGCACCGGGTCATCAGGCTGGGCAGCAGACAGGAACTCATCAGGCCGGGCAGCAGACAGGAACTCATCAGGCCGGGCAGCAGACAGGAACTCATCAGGCTGGGCAGCAGACAGGAACTCATCAGGCTGGGCAGCAGACAGGAGCTCATCAGGCTGGGCAGCAGACAGGAACTCATCAGGCTGGGCAGCAGACAGGAACTCATCAGGCTGGGCAGCAGACAATGGCTCATCAGGCTGGGCAGCAGACAGGAACACATCAGGCTGGGCAGCAGACAGGAACACATCAGGCTGGGCAGCAGACACAGGCACATCAGGCTGGGCAGCAGACAGGAACTCATCAGGCTGGGCAGCAGACAGGAACTCATCAGGCTGGGCAGCAGACAGGAACTCATCAGGCTGGGCAGCAGACAGGAACTCATCAGGCTGGGCAGCAGACAGGAACTCATCAGGCTGGGCAGCAGACAGGAACACATCAGGCTGGGCAGCAGAAAATGGCTCATCAGGCTGGGCAGCAGACAATGGCTCATCAGGCTGGGCAGCAGACAGGAACACATCAGGCTGGGCAGCAGACAGGAACACATCAGGCTGGGCAGCAGACAGGAACACATCAGGCTGGGCAGCAGACAATGGCTCATCAGGCTGGGCAGCAGACACGGGCACATCAGGCTGGGCAGCAGACATGGGCACATCAGGCTGGGCAGCAGGCATGGGTACATCAAGCTGGGCAGCGGGCACATCAAGCTGGGCAGCGGGCACATCAAGCTGGGCAGCAGGCACGGGCCCATCAAGCTGGGCAGCAGGCACGGGCACATCAAGCTGGGCAGCAGGCACGGGCACATCAAGCTGGGCAGCAGGCAGCGGGTCATCAGAATGGAAGGCAGGCAGCGGGTCATCAGACTGGAGAACTGGCAGCGGGTCATCAGACTGGAAAACTGGCAGCGGGTCATCAGACTGGAAAACTGGCAGCGGGTCATCAGACTGGAAAACTGGCAGCGGTCATCAGACTGGAAAACTGGCAGCGGGTCATCAGACTGGAAAACTGGCAGCGGGTCATTAGACTGGAAAACTGACACCAGGACATCAGACTGGAAGGCTGGGACATCAGGCTGGAAGGCCGGAACATCAGGCTGGAAGGCCGGAACATCAGGCTGGAAGGCCGGCACCAGGACATCAGACGGGAAGGCTGGGACATCAGGCTGGAGGGCTAGGACATCAGACTGGAAGGCTGGAACGTCAGGCTGGAGGGCTGGCACCAGGACATCAGACTGGAAAGCTGAGACATCAGGCTGGAAGGTCGGCACCAGGACATCAGACTGGAAGGCTGGGACATCAGGCTTGAGGGCTGGAACATCAGGCTGGAAGGCTGGCACCAGGACATCAGACTGGAAGGCTGGGACATCAGGCTTGAGGGCTGGAACATCAGGCTGGAAGGCTGGCACCAGGACATCAGACTGGAAGGCTGGGACATCAGGCTTGAGGGCTGGAACATCAGGCTGGAAGGCCGGCAACGGAACATCAGACTGGAAGGCTGGGACGTCAGGCTGGAAGGCTAGGACATCAGACTGGAAGGCTGGAATGTCAGGCTGGAGGGCTGGCACCAGGACATCAGGCTGGAATGCTGGAACATCAGGCTTGAGGGCTGGAACATCAGACTGGAAGGCTGGCACCAGGACATCAGACTGAAGGGCTGGGACGTCAGGCTTGAAGGCTGGGACATCAGGCTGGAAGGCTAGGACATCAGGCTGGAAGGCTGGAACGTCAGGCTGGAAGGCTAGTACTGGCTCTTCAAGCTGGATTGCTGGCACCTCCAGCTGGAACTCTGGCGCTTCAGGCTGGGACAGATTAGTGGGTGTGGAGGCAGATTGGATTACTGGCAGGATCGTTTTGGTTGGGAAGAACTTTCGTTTTTTCATTGACTTGGTCGCTGAAGCTTTGTAGGTGGGGGGTGCAGCAGACAGGGAAGGAGGATTGGAATATGGCAGAGAAGAGGTAACAGTAGCTGGGGGAAGTTTTTGTGAATTTGTAGGCAACTGAGAAGTGGCAGGGGGGTTGTATGCAGGATAGGTACAGGGAGAAGAGACCGGATATGAATATTTGGTTGGGAGCAGTGTATACTGGGTGGCAACTGCGTTTGGCATGGGTGATGGGGAAACATACATTTGTGGATTTGTAGGCAGCTGAGAAGAGGCAGGGGGGTTAAATGCAGGATAGGTACAGGGAGAAGAGACCGGATATGAGTATTTAGTTGGGAGCAGTGTATACTGGGTGGCAACTGGGTCTGGTATGGGTGATGGGGAAACATACATTTGGGTAGGCTGGTGTCTGATGGCAGAAGTGGATGGTTTGGCTGGGGCTAATTTTACCATGTCAGACCATGCTGAAAGTATGGGTTGTACAAACTGTGGATTTAAGTTTCCCTGTCTAACAAAAGACTGAGCGGACACAATGCACTCAGCAATCACCTGTGGGGAACAGCCAGAGTAGTGCTCACAGAAATCGGCAGGATCATCTTCAAAAAGCCATACTAGGGATACAACCTGATTCATATTAAAAGGGGGAGTGAAATCATCACGGCCCTCAGGAATACAGGGCAGGGCCAGCTCTGTACAAATCTTGATCAGAGGCTGCACGTCCTCAAAAAGAAAATGGCCCTGATCAACGAAAACATGGGCTATACAGATGCACTCCAGTAGTTGCTCCCTAGTATAGTCACCCAAAGTCTGATAACAAAAATCTCTTTCTTCCATTGCCAGGAGCGAAAGATACAATATATCTTCCAGATGCATCTTTCTTGGCAATAGCAAGTGTCAGACCCAATTCCCAAGTGCAGCCGATCTGTTTGTATGGCTTCAGTATTCTGTCATGAAAGGAGCCTAAACACAGGCATCAACACAAGTGAACAGATCGATGGGCTGCACTAAAGGAATCAGGCTCCAAAGGTAGTGATAAAGATATATATTTATTAAATAATAAAGACACACGTGAACACAGCAACCACAAACAAGCAAGAACGCAAATAACACAGCAAACCCCAAAGCCCTAATCTAACTAACTAACTAACTAACAATACACACAAGAAAATGGAACATACAGTGGTGTGAAAAAGTGTTTGCCCCCTTCCTCATTTCCTGTTCCTTTGCATGTTTGTCACACTTAAGTGTTTCGGAACATCAAACCAATTTAAACAATAATCAAGGACAATACAAGTAAACACAAAATGCAATTTGTAAATGAAGGTGTTTATTATTAAAGGTGAAAAAAAATCCAAACCATCATGGCCCTGTGTGAAAAAGTGATTGCCCCTTAAACCTAATAACTGGTTGGGCCACCCTTAGCAGCAACAACTGCAACCAAGCGTTTGCGATAACGTGCAATGAGGCTTTTACAGCGTCCTGGAGGAATTTTGGCCCACTCATCTTTGCAGAATTGTCCTATTGTCCTAATTCAGTTACATTAGAGGGTTTTCGAGCATGAACTGCCTTTTTAAGGTCATACCACAACATCTCAATAGGATTCAGGTCAGGACTTTGGCTAGGCCACTCCAAAGTCTTCATTTTGTTTTTCTTCAGCCATTCGGTGGTGGACTTGCTGGTGTGTTTAGGATCATTGTCCTGCTGCAGAACCCAAGTTCGTTTCAGCTTGAGTACACGAACAGATGGTCGGACATTCTCCTTCAGGATCTCTTGGTAGACAGCAGAATTCATAGTTCCTTTTATCACGGCAAGTCTTCCAGGTCCTGAAGCAGCAAAACAGCCCCAGACCATCACACTACCACCACCATATTTTACTGTTGGTATAATGTTCTTTTTCTGAAATGCAGTGTTCCTTCTACGCCAGATATACTTGGACACACACCTTCCAAAGAGTTCCACTTTTGTCTCATCGGTCCACAGAATGTTGTCCCAAAAGTCTTGGGGATCATCAAGATGTGTTGTGGAGAAATTGAGACGAGCTTTGATGTTCTTTTTGCTCAGCAGTGGTTTTCTACTTGGAACTCTGCCATGCAGGCCATTTTTGCCCAGTCTTTTCCTGATGGTGGAGGCATGAACGCTGACCTTAACTGAGGCAAGTGAGGCCTGCAATTCCTTGGACGTTGTTGTGGGGTCTTTTGTGACCTCTTGGATGAGTCGTCACTGCGCTCTTGGGGTAATTTTGGGCGGCCCGCCACTCCTGGGAAGGTTCACCACTGTTCCATGTCTTCGCCATTTGTGGATAATGGCTCTCACTGTGGTTCGCTGGATTCCCAAAGCTTTGGAAATGGCTTTATAACCCTTTCCAGACTGATAGATCTCAATTACTTTCTTTCTCAATTGTTCCTGAATTTCTTTGGGTCTCGGCATGATGTGTAGCTTTTAAGGATCTTCTGGTGGACCTTACTGTGTCAAGCAGCTCCTATTTAAGTGATGCCTTGATTGTGAACAGGTGTGGCAATAATCAGGCCTGGGTGTGGCTAGAGAAATTGAACTCAGGTGTGGACAACCACAGTTATAGTATGTTTTAACAAGGGGGGCAATCACTTTTTCACACAGGGCCATGATGGTTTGGATTTTTTTTCACCTTTAATAATAAACACCTTCATTTACAAATTGCATTTTGTGTTTACTTGTGTTGTCCTTGACTATTGTTTAAATTGGTTTGATGTTCCGAAACACTTAAGTGTGACAAACATGCAAAGGAACAGGAAATGAGGGCAAACACTTTTTCACACCACTGTATATATATACATATATATACAAGGCAGGGAGAAGAGACCAAGGGGGAAACAGGAAGCAAGGGAACATCAAGGCAGGAATCAGGGGACGGGTCTCAGGAACCAGGTAAGGGGGACAACATCCAGGACAGGGCAGGAAGCGGATAAAGGGTCAGGTTTCAGGTTTCAGGTCCAGGATCAGGTTTCAGAACAGGCAAAGACAAGGCAGAAAGGAATACAGAAAGGAATACTGAAGCACTGAGCTTCAGTGAAGGACAGGCTTATATAGTCTCAGCAGTTCAACAACAGGTGCAGCTTGATTCCTAGAATGTCCATCTGCTGGGAGACCCCCGCTGGTGGCCACCAGAACTGCACCCTTTGATGCTGAAGGAAGTAGTGACACCAGCAGGCGATCCAGGTAATAGCACCGTTCCTGACAGGTGTGAGGAAATGCAGTAAAGTAAGAATGCTTTCAAAAATATATATTTTAATTGTTTCTTTTTGTCAATTTACAAAATTCAAAGTGAGTGAACAGAAGAAAAATCTAAATCAAATCAATATATGGTGTGTCTACCCTTTTGGCTTAAAACCAGCATCATTTCTTACACTTGCACGCTTTGTACACTTGCACAAAGTCAGGAATTTTGTAGGATTAGAGTCAGGTGTATGATTAACCAATTTAACCAAGCAGGTGCTAATGATTATCAAATTCATATGTAGGTTGAAACACTGTCTTTAACTAAAACAGAAACGGCTGTGTAAGAGACTTAAAACTGGGTGAGGAACAGCCAAACTCTGCTACTAAGATGAGGTTGTTGAAGACCTTTTCATGTCACAGGTCATAAATCATGGCAAGACTGAGCACAGCGACAAGACACAAAGGAGTTAAACTGTATCAGCAAGGTTTCTCCAAGGCAAGGATTTCAAAGCAGACTTGGGTTTCAAGATGTGCTGTATAAGATCTTTTGAAGAAGCACAAAGAAACAGCCAATGTTGAGTACCATGGTTGCAGTGGTCAGCCAAGGAAACTTAATGCAGCAGATGAAAGTCACATCATGACTACTACCCTTCGACATTGGAACACCCATCTACTGTTCAGAGAAGTCTGGCCAAAAGTAGTCTTCATGGAAGATATGTGGCCAGAAAGCCATACCTTCAATGTGGAAACAAGGCTAATCAACTCAACTATGCATGAAAACATAGGAACTAGGGTGCAGAAAAAGCAGGAGTCAAGTTTGAAATATTTGGCTGTAGCAGGAGGCAGTTTGTTTGTGAAGGGTTAGAGATCGGTACAATGAGTGTCTGCAGGCAGCAGTGAAGCATTGTGGAGGTTCATTGCAAGTTTGGGGCTGCATTTCTGCAAATAGAAATGGAGATTTGGTCAATGGTGTCCACAATGCTGAGAAATACAGGCAGATACTTCTCCATCATGCCATACCATCAGGGAAGCGTGTGATTGGCCCCAAATGTATTCTTCAACAGGACACCGACCCCAAACATACAGCCAATATCATTAAGAACTATCTTCAGCATAAATAGGCTCTAATAGAGGCCCTCATTCACACAGGGTACTACAGCGCACATCTGTGTGAGGGCCACATTTGCCTGCACAGGGATGAGAAGGTGTTTTGTGCATCCCCATGCAATCAGTCCCATAAAAGTGCAGTGTCATGAACATGTTAAAGGTCTATTATAACAGACCACAGAGGAATAACAATAAATGCTAACGTACTTTCCATGCAAGGTTTTTGAGTTTGTATGCATAGGATTAGAACTGCCGCTTAGCATTGATCAGAACAACAGCCAACAAAGAGCAGTGACTAGTCAGTTAAACCTCATATTTAACCAAAACAGAAATGTTACAGGGATCTTTGCCCAGTTATGAAACAATTCTTGGAATATTCTCAGTATTCTCAGTATTGACCGTTAATAAAAGCCCCATAACAAATATTATTTAAGACAAACACACTCTTTATTGATAGAAAACCTCAAGTGTAACAGTTCAGTGTCAGTGAAATGTAATATACTGTTCTTTTCAAGCCTCCGTCACTAAAAATGTTTTTATACTTATCACATGCTTATACTTAGAAAGCCTGCAGGGATTCTTTAGAAGAAATATTGACATTAAGGCATTTTTTGTTTTAGACTTATTTAACACTATGCAGTGCCTTGAAAAATATTCATACACCTTGAAATTTTCCACATTTTGTCATGTTACAACCAAAAAACATAGATGTATTTTAACCACTTCAATACTGGGCATTTTCACACCTTCCTGCCCAGGCCAAGTTTCAGCTTTCAGCGCTGTCACTTTTTAAATGACAATTGCGCGGTCATGCTACTCTGTACCCAAACTAAATTTTTATCATTTTGTTCCCACAAATAGAGCTTTTTTTTTTTTGTGGTATTTGATCACCTCTGCAGTTTTTATTTTTTTATAACATAACCCTGCTTTAAACGTTATCCCTGACCTGTCTGGTGTGTTCCTTGGCCTTCATGATGCTGTTTGTTCTCTAGCAAACCTCAGAGGTGGTCTCTGTTTACTAATTAAGAGACTTCTGAAGGCAATTGGTTCCACTTCATGATTATGCGCCACTTTGTTTTGGTCTATCACATAAAATTCCAATAAAATACATTTATTTTTCTAGTTATAAAATGTCAAAATGTGGAAAATTTCAAGGGGTATGAATACTTTTTTAAGGCACTGTATGCTTCTGTTTCAAACTATTGTTTATTGTGGATTTTTTTTTTTTTTGCCATAATATTAATGTTATTTATTTGATATTATGAACCCCAAGTAAATATCAACCTTTTCTGGAGATTAGTATTCAAAAAATAATTTGAAACAACATAGCATAAATCCGATTGTAGACCTGCGAAGGAAGATGTACTAGAAACTGCACCTGAGTTTTTAGGAATATTCTGTTGGAATGCAGCTTTATGCTGTGGTTGTAAGCAGGGGCGTTGCTAGGTCTACAAAATATCTGGGGCTAGAGCCCATAGTAATGTAGTAAAGAAAGTCATACACATGTATATAATATACGTGTGTGTGTATATATCCCCAGAGAGCCCCCCTTACATTAGGATCTCCAGAGAGCCTCCCCCTTGAATCAGGGTTCCCAAAGAGCCTCTCCCTTAAATCAGGGTTCCCAGAGAGCCTCTCCCTTAAATCAGGGTCCCCAGAGAGCCTCCCCCTTAAATCAGGGTCCCCAGAGAGCCCCCATGCAGTTGATACTCCATTGTGTTAACCAGGCAACCCAGGAGCTCAGTTTTTTTCCTTACTCAATTTACATCATTTGGATGTATTAATGTTTGCTTAAAGTGTATCGAAAGCCAAAACTTTTTTTTTAAAGTAGTAGTAATGAAAAGTTTGTACCCCATTGTTTTTTTTGTGCTGTAAATTCTATAGTGGTGCCAGCTGTGGTGATATTTGAGTAAACGACAAAACTTAATGCATACTTTGAAGTAACTTAACCACAATAGGGGATAATGGTATTGAATATCGCCTCGTACCAGAAAATAAGCATGTGCATTATTGCACACGCTGGCTTTGTATCATTATGGTAGGATGTTTAGAAATAATACTTGCATCAGGGGGCAATAAGGCTTTTAATGTGAATGCTTATCCATGGTTTATCACCTGGGGCTACGGAAACCAGTTTTTCACTTTTAGCTATTAGTGAAGCTATAGTAAACACAAGGCATAGATGTTTCCATATAGGGTAACTTGTCCTAATAAGATTTAGCAGTTCTAAACAAACCAATGTGATGTAAGACCTTAAAGGTTGAGACTAACCTTCATATAATGTTTTTTCTATATAGCAGGAGTGGAAGCACCCACTTATTGTCGTGGGGATGCTAGGTCTCTGAAAAGAGTTTACACATACATTTACACCATAGGGGTATTTTACTAAAGGCAAATCAATTGCTCCCTTTGCAAAGGAAGTTTTACTTTGCTTTGAATTTGCCCCTGGGCTTAGTGAATGAGATAAAGCTCTGCTCACTTCTACAATCCAATCATGTGCAAGTAAAAGCTCTAGGGAAAATTCCCTTGCGAATTTAAACTTCCCTTGCAAATTGAACAGCCAATTTGCTTTTAGTAATTCGGCCCCTATAAATAAACGGTGTGCTGCTCAGCTGGCATGCCCCAGTACAAGTTATAGGGGGTGATTGTGTAATTTAAATTGTGGGGAAATCAATGGTTGACAGCTGTGCAGGTTAAAGTGTTTGTTTGCCCAACATTTCATATTCCTGATATGTGTATGTTGTATCACGTACTTGTGTTAGTATAATTTTCTCTTTGTATTTATTACTTTGTGTGAAATACTTGGTGATCCTGCCAGTCCCTCTGCTTTCTTATTAAAAACTGACAACTATTCATAGAAGCACATCCATCCCAGTGTGATCAGTTTTCTGTCTGTCCTGGGAGCACAGCTGGTCTACCCTTCAGTGGGCAAGACTTATGCTGACATGCCCCCCTGCACAGCTCTTCACTGGAAAAGATCAGTTTATTGCTATTTCCCTGCCTCATGCGGCCCACTCCCCTGCAGTCTTCACCCCATCTCTTATGCAGCTGAGAACAGAGGTTATACTTACCTTTTTCTCTCCTATTTTTTTATAAAATTGCGGTATTTATAATGTTTTATATAAACTGAATTGGTTGTTTTGCAAGGTGAGGGTTCACATATAGTTTAGGGATGCTATGTAAGATTTTGGCTTTAAGGATGTCACCTTTTAGAATGTTACATAGGGGGTTATTTACGAAAGGCAAATTCACTTTGCACTGCAAGTGCACTTGGAAGTGCAGTCGCTTTAAATCTAAGGGGTAGATCTGAAATGAGTGGAAGCTCTGCTGATTTTATCATCTAATCATGTGCAAGCTAAAATGCTGTTTTTATTTTCCTTGCATGTCCCCCTCAGATCTACAGTGACTTTACTTCCAAGTGCACTTGCAGTGCAAAGTGGATGTTCCTTTAGTAAATAACCCCCAACCCCACATAGTCTGGTTGAAAAAATAAAAATAAAAACACAATTCCATCTAGCTCAACCAATAATAAAAAAAAAAAAATATCAAACAATCCTATATACATAATCCTATACCCACAGTTGATCCAGAGGAAGGCAAAAAAACAAACAGCAAAGCATAGTCCAATTTGCTAGGGCAGGTGAAAGAATTCCTTCCTGATCCCCCTAGAGGCAATTGTATATTCCCTGAATCATTGCCTAGAAATGTCAGTACCCAGTTATATTATGTACATTTAGGAAAGTATCCAGGCCTTTTTAAAGCATTCTACTGAGCTGGCCAGAACCACCTCTGCAGGGAGTCTATTCCACATTTCCACAGCTCTTACTGTGAAGAAACCTTTGCATATTTGGAGATTAAATCTCTTTTCCTCTAGCTGTAAAGAGTGCCCCCTTGTCCTCTGTGATGACCTTAACCACTTAAGGACCGGAAGGATTTACTCCCTTAATGACCAGGCCATTTTTTGCGATACGGCACTGTGTCGTTTTAACTGACGTTGTACCAAAACAAGTTTTTGTCCTTTTTTTCCCACAAATAGCGCTTTCTTTTGGTGGTATTTGATCACCCCTGTGGTTTTTATTTTTTGCGCTATAAATAAAAATAATATAATAATAATAAAAATTATTCAACAATGTAATCAAATCAAAAACACTAAACAAAACAAAAATACGTGACAGGTCCCAGATGATTGCGCGGCCAGTCACGGGCACGGCGCGGCTCGCCCACGCCGAGTGGAGGGGAAGACGAGCGGGACATCAATCCCCCTCATCGCTGGACCCTGGGACAGTTAAGTGTCCGATTATTAAAAGTCAGCAGCTGCAGTATTTATAGCTGCTGACTTTTAATTTTTTTTTTTTGTGGGAACTCCGCTTTAACTACTTCATAATTCATGTGGGGCAAGAATGGTCAGGCATGGTTTATTTTAAAACTGACAAAGAGTAAAATACATATATGAGAGTTGTTTTACCTGCCAAATGTGTGTATTTCTTTCCATGTAGTCCTGAGTATTACACAGCTTTACCACACAGCACTGTCCTGTCTGAGAAGGTAGAAGATACGATCTTGCCCTTATAGCCTTCCAGGACCATAGTGCCATCATCCATGTGGTCCTTTAGGGCTGGTGCCCAATAGCCCATTTCTTTACTCCCGCACAAGTGTGCTGGATAATTTTTTTGAAGCAAGGCTGTTTTCTTTCACTAAAAAATATAAAACAGCGCTGACAGCCTATATCAAACAGTATTCATCCTAATAGATGACTTATACATCAATATATTTGTGACATAAAAAAACAATTCTGAAAAGTGCTTGGTGCTTTTGTAAAAGTTGTAAAGTGAGCCAAAAAACTTCGGGGACCCCACTCTTGTCAAAACGTACTTCCGGTTTGTGTTAACCAGTGATGCAATTTCCGCCTACGTGGAACGTACGCCATACAGCTGCCAATGCGGATGTTTTTTTGCTGTATGCTGTAAGTTGCGCATTTAATGCGCTTGATAACTCAGGCTAAACAGTGTTTCACTATGAGTTCGTTCTCTGTTTTTCTATGTATGGAGTGTGCTATATCCTTCCTGCCATAAAAATATCTTCCTGGAAGAGTGTGCTAAGGAACGATCCTGCATATCTCTAGATCATAAGATCACTGCTTTTTTGATCCTAGACTGCGAAGCTGAGGATCTAATATTCCTGGTGATGCATTAAGGTGAAAAAACGCGAACCTTTACAAACCCTTTAAGGTTTTAGGACCTTCGTGCAGCAGCTGCAGTCGCAGTTTTTCACTTTGCATTTACTTTTGATTTAACACTTCAGCGCAAGTTTTTTAATTGGATTTATTGATTTCCTTCACTGTTGCTCTCTGTTTTTCTAGGAGTAGACTGCCCTGGAGAGAGGTAGATGTGGCATCTGACAGATTGGTTGCCGGTTTGTGATGGAGAAAACAGACTACTTGGAGTCTTTGGATGAGAGCTGCATCGTTCCATCTGTGCAGGCGAATCTGAGACCATTTTGAGCAGAATGTAAGAGCTTCTTCTACACCAAGGTTTGCGTCTACTTACTTTTGATGTACTGTCCCATATCAGGTGAGACACAAGGGATCTTTTGCTGAGCTGTGTCATGCTGGACTGTTCCAGAGTTAAGTGTGTACTAGGATAGCTATAGATTCAAATGAGGATATTAGAGCTGCCAAATTGAGGTGCTGTGCACACAAACTGTCTGTATTTCTCTGAAAGAACAGTCAGCTTCTGTAGTTCTTGTCTATAAATCTGTGGGCTATACACAGACACATTTAACTGTTTTTTTTTTTTTTGGACAAATGCACTGTTTTTTTAAAAGTTCAGTCTATGCATCACAGAAATTAGAGTTTTGTAGTGGCTAGTAGGGATGGGCCCGGTGCTCGATGCGAACCCATGTTCGCATCGAGCACCGGGTGTTCGCTCGCTCGGCGAGCCCAGAACTATTTTGGCCGCTTGCATCACATTCGTGTGATGCGAGCGGCCCCGCAATGCATTGCGGCCGGCGCAGTGCATTGCTGGCTGATGATTGGCCAAGCATGCACTGTGACCCCGCATGCTTGGCCAATCACAGCGCCGGAAACTCGGAGAGCCATAATTGGCTACAGGCAGGACGCCTGTAGCCAATTACAGCTCAGGGGCTTTAGTACACGCCCACCCTCATTTAAAAGGCCGCCACGCCGTCGGCGCCGGTCACATGAGTTCCGGCTTTAGGACAGATCAGGCTGATTCTGTGTCACTCTTTGCTAGATTCCTATAGAAAGATTTGCTCTACTTTGCTAAACCATTGGCTATTTATTTGCTAAACCATTGCTACCTGTCATTGATCGTCCATTGCTGCTGCTGGTTAGTGTGTTTTTAGCTGCTGCTGGGGATTAGTCTGGTGCGTGTCTTACTGTTAGTACAGTATTTCAGTAGTACCAACCGCAGTGCTGTTAGTACAGCACTGCACCCCAAAAGCACCCACAGGACTTGTAGTGTGTTAGTGGCAGCAAACAGAGCTCCTATATTTTCTTCCCAGAAGCACCCATAGGACTTGTAGTGTGTTAGTCCCATCACACAGAGTTCCTATATTTTCTTTGCAGAAGCACCCATAGGACTTGTAGTGTGTTAGTCCCATCACACAGAGTTCCTATATTTTCTTCCCAGAATCACCCATAGGACTTGTACTGTGTTAGTGGCATCACACAGAGCTATATTTTCTTCCCAGAAGCACCCATAGGACTTGTAGTGTGTTAGTCCCATCACACAGAGCTCCTATATTTTCTTCCCAGAAGCACCTATAGGACTTGTAGTGTGTTAGTCCCATCACACAGAGCTATATTTTCTTCCCAGAAGCACCTATAGGACTTGTAGTGTGTTAGTCCCATCACACAGAGCTCCTATATTTTCTTCCCAGAAGCACCCATAGGACTTGTAGTGTGTTAGTCCCATCACACAGAGCTCCTATATTTTCTTCCCAGAAGCACCCATAGGACTTGTAGTGTGTTAGTCCCATCACACAGAGCTATATTTTCTTCCCAGAAGCACCCATAGGACTTGTAGTGTGTTAGTCCCATCACACAGAGCTCCTATATTTTCTTCCCAGAAGCACCTATAGGACTTGTAGTGTGTTAGTCCCATCACACAGAGCTCCTATATTTTCTTCCCAGAAGCACCCATAGGACTTGTAGTGTGTTAGTCCCATCACACAGAGTTCCTATATTTTCTTCCCACAAGCACCCATAGGACTTGTAGTGTGTTAGTCCCATCACACAGAGCTATATTTTCTTCCCAGAAGCACCCATAGGACTTGTAGTGTGTTAGTCCCATCACACAGAGCTCCTATATTTTCTTCCCAGAAGCACCCATAGGACTTGTAGTGTGTTAGTCCCATCACACAGAGTTCCTATATTTTCTTCCCAGAAGCACCTATAGGACTTGTAGTGTGTTAGTCCCATCACACAGAGCTATATTTTCTTCCCAGAAGCACCCATAGGACTTGTAGTGTGTTAGTCCCATCACACAGAGCTCCTATATTTTCTTCCCAGAAGCACCTATAGGACTTGTAGTGTGTTAGTCCCATCACACAGAGCTATATTTTCTTCCCAGAAGCACCTATAGGACTTGTAGTGTGTTAGTCCCATCACACAGAGCTCCTATATTTTCTTCCCAGAAGCACCCATAGGACTTGTAGTGTGTTAGTCCCATCACACAGAGCTCCTATATTTTCTTCCCAGAAGCACCCATAGGACTTGTAGTGTGTTAGTCCCATCACACAGAGCTATATTTTCTTCCCAGAAGCACCCATAGGACTTGTAGTGTGTTAGTCCCATCACACAGAGCTCCTATATTTTCTTCCCAGAAGCACCTATAGGACTTGTAGTGTGTTAGTCCCATCACACAGAGCTATATTTTCTTCCCAGAAGCACCTATAGGACTTGTAGTGTGTTAGTCCCATCACACAGAGCTCCTATATTTTCTTCCCAGAAGCACCCATAGGACTTGTAGTGTGTTAGTCCCATCACACAGAGCTCCTATATTTTCTTCCCAGAAGCACCCATAGGACTGGTAGTGTGTTAGTCCCATCACACAGAGCTATATTTTCTTCCCAGAAGCACCCATAGGACTTGTAGTGTGTTAGTCCCATCACACAGAGCTCCTATATTTTCTTCCCAGAAGCACCTATAGGACTTGTAGTGTGTTAGTCCCATCACACAGAGCTCCTATATTTTCTTCCCAGAAGCACCCATAGGACTTGTAGTGTGTTAGTCCCATCACACAGAGTTCCTATATTTTCTTCCCAGAAGCACCCATAGGACTTGTAGTGTGTTAGTCCCATCACACAGAGCTATATTTTCTTCCCAGAAGCACCCATAGGACTTGTAGTGTGTTAGTCCCATCACACAGAGCTCCTATATTTTCTTCCCAGAAGCACCCATAGGACTTGTAGTGTGTTAGTCCCATCACACAGAGCTATATTTTCTTCCCAGAAGCACCCATAGGACTTGTAGTGTGTTAGTCCCATCACACAGAGCTCCTATATTTTCTTCCCAGAAGCACCTATAGGACTTGTAGTGTGTTAGTCCCATCACACAGAGCTCCTATATTTTCTTCCCAGAAGCACCCATAGGACTTGTAGTGTGTTAGTCCCATCACACAGAGTTCCTATATTTTCTTCCCAGAAGCACCCATAGGACTTGTAGTGTGTTAGTCCCATCACACAGAGCTATATTTTCTTCCCAGAAGCACCCATAGGACTTGTAGTGTGTTAGTCCCATCACACAGAGCTCCTATATTTTCTTCCCAGAAGCACCTATAGGACTTGTAGTGTGTTAGTCCCATCACACAGAGCTCCTATATTTTCTTCCCAGAAGCACCTATAGGACTTGTAGTGTGTTAGTCCCATCACACAGAGTTCCTATATTTTCTTTGCAGAAGCACCCATAGGACTTGTAGTGTGTTAGTCCCATCACACAGAGTTCCTATATTTTCTTCCCAGAAGCACCCATAGGACTTGTAGTGTGTTAGTGCCATCACACAGAGTTCCTATATTTTCTTCCCAGAAGCACCCACAGGACTTCTAGTGTGTTAGTGGCATCACACAGAGCTCCTATATTTTCTTTGCAGAAGCACCCATAGGACTTCTAGTGTGTTAGTGGCATCACACAGAGCTCCTATATTTTCTTCTCAGCAGCACCCACAGGACTTCTAGTGTGTTAGTGGCATCACACAGAGCTCCTATATTTTCTTCCCAGAAGCACCCATAGGACTTCTAGTGTGTTAGTGGCATCACACAGAGCTCCTATATTTTCTTCTCAGCAGCACCCACAGGACTTCTAGTGTGTTAGTGGCATCACACAGAGCTCCTATATTTTCTTTGCAGAAGCACCCATAGGACTTCTAGTGTGTTAGTGGCATCACACAGAGCTCCTATATTTTCTTCTCAGCAGCACCCACAGGACTTCTAGTGTGTTAGTGGCATCACACAGAGTTCCTATATTTTCTTCCCAGAAGCACCTATAGGACTTGTAGTGTGTTAGTCCCATCACACAGAGCTATATTTTCTTCCCAGAAGCACCCATAGGACTTGTAGTGTGTTAGTCCCATCACACAGAGCTCCTATATGTTCTTCCCAGAAGCACCTATAAGACTTGTAGTGTGTTAGTCCCATCACACAGAGTTCCTATATTTTCTTTGCAGAAGCACCCATAGGACTTGTAGTGTGTTAGTCCCATCACACAGAGCTCCTATATTTTCTTCCCAGAAGCACCCATAGGACTTCTAGTGTGTTAGTGGCATCACACAGAGCTCCTATATTTTCTTCTCAGCAGCACCCACAGGACTTCTAGTGTGTTAGTGGCATCACACAGAGCTCCTATATTTTCTTTGCAGAAGCACCCATAGGACTTCTAGTGTGTTAGTGGCATCACACAGAGCTCCTATATTTTCTTCTCAGCAGCACCCACAGGACTTCTAGTGTGTTAGTGGCATCACACAGAGCTCCTATATTTTCTTTGCAGAAGCACCCATAGGACTTCTAGTGTGTTAGTGGCATCACACAGAGCTCCTATATTTTCTTCTCAGCAGCACCCACAGGACTTCTAGTGTGTTAGTGGCATCACACAGAGCTCCTATATTTTCTTTGCAGAAGCACCCATAGGACTTCTAGTGTGTTAGTGGCATCACACAGAGCTCCTATATTTTCTTCTCAGCAGCACCCACAGGACTTCTAGTGTGTTAGTGGCATCACACAGAGCTCCTATATTTTCTTTGCAGAAGCACCCATAGGACTTCTAGTGTGTTAGTGTCATCACACAGAGCTCCTATATTTTCTTCACAGCAGCACCCACAGGACTTCTAGTGTGTTAGTGGCATCACACAGAGTTCCTATATTTTCTTCCCAGAAGCACCCATAGGACTTGTAGTGTGTTAGTCCCATCACACAGAGCTATATTTTCTTCCCAGAAGCACCCATAGGACTTGTAGTGTGTTAGTCCCATCACACAGAGCTCCTATATTTTCTTCCCAGAAGCACCTATAAGACTTGTAGTGTGTTAGTCCCATCACACAGAGTTCCTATATTTTCTTTGCAGAAGCACCCATAGGACTTGTAGTGTGTTAGTCCCATCACACAGAGCTCCTATATTTTCTTCCCAGAAGCACCCATAGGACTTCTAGTGTGTTAGTGGCATCACACAGAGCTCCTATATTTTCTTTGCAGAAGCACCCATAGGACTTCTAGTGTGTTAGTGGCATCACACAGAGCTCCTATATTTTCTTCTCAGCAGCACCCACAGGACTTCTAGTGTGTTAGTGGCATCACACAGAGCTCCTATATTTTCTTTGCAGAGGCACCCATAGGACTTCTAGTGTGTTAGTGGCATCACACAGAGCTCCTATATTTTCTTCTCAGCAGCACCCACAGGACTTCTAGTGTGTTAGTGGCATCACACAGAGCTCCTATATTTTCTTTGCAGAAGCACCCATAGGACTTCTAGTGTGTTAGTGGCATCACACAGAGCTCCTATATTTTCTTCTCAGCAGCACCCACAGGACTACCGACTACAATGGCTGGAAGACCGCCAAGGGGAGGCAGAGCGTGCAGAGGCAAGAACACAGGGCAGGCAGGCTCTGTTTCTAGTGGACGTGGCCGTGGCCGTGGACGTGGTCGTGCATCGCCATCAGCACGTGGCCATGGGACACGCGCGCCTTTGTTTTCGGCAGCTGGACATGTGGAGCCGCATCATGCTGAAGGCTTGGTAGAATGGATGACCAAGCCCTCCTCATCCTCCTCATCCTCTCTTACCCAGGCTCAGGCTACTGGCAGAGCAGCTGCCAACGCGTACTCAATGGCATCATCAGCCACCCCTTCCCTAGACCCACCATGTCCTCCTGAGGAGTCCCCCGAACTCTTTGAGCACAGTGTTGGGTACATGCTCCAGGAGGATGCCCAACGATTCGAAGGCTCGGATGATGATACCCAGCTTGAGGAAGTCAGTAGTGTGCGCGCAGAGAGAGGGGATGCTGAAGGACAGCAATCTGGCAGTACTGTTCCACCAGCTGCAGCTTACTGCCAGGTTTGCTCTAGTGGTGAAGAGGGAGGGGAGGATGAGGTCACTGACGCCACGTGGGTGCCTGGAGGGAGAGAGGATGAGGAGGAGGACGAGGAGGAGGAGGATGCGGCGTCACATGTCCAACGAGGCAGGATGCCCCCTGGAGGCCAGCTAGAGGCCAGCACAGCAACTGTACAACACCGCAGAGCTCCGCCTGTGCAGGGCGCTGCCTCTGCACATTATCAGAAAAGTTCTTTGGTGTGGGCCTTTTTTGAGACGAGTGCATCAGATCGCACCACTGCTATTTGCAATATTTGTCTCAAGCGTATCTCGCGTGGCCAAAACATCAGCCGCTTGGGCACCACAAGCATGACCAGACATATGTCGACCTGCCATGCAGCTCGTTGGCAGGCACACATAAAAGACCCACACCAAAGAACTAAGCGGACCTCTCCTTGCTCCTCATCAGCTGGGATCTCCATCCCCACTACATCTTCAGTCATCTCTGAAAGCTGCTGTGAGAGGACTGAAGGTGTAGAATTAGGTGTGTCACAACCAAGTACTTGCAGTACACCGACGTCCGATTGTAGCAGGCAAATTTCCCTGCCCCAGCTGCTGGACCGTCGAAAGAAGTACACTCCCAGCCATCCACATGCCCAGCGGTTGAATGCTAGCTTGGCTAAATTGCTAGCACTTGAACTGCTGCCTTTTCAGTTGGTAGACTCGGCCCCCTTCCGTGAGTTTGTTCAATGTGCGGTTCCTCAGTGGCAGGTTCCCAAACGCCACTTTTTCTCACGAAAGGCGATTCCGTCTCTCTACTGGCATGTGGAAGGCAATGTCCATGCCTCGCTGGACAGGGCGGTCAGCGGTAAGGTGCATATTACCGCTGACTCATGGTCCAGCAGGCATGGACAGGGACGTTACCTTTCTTTCACGGCCCATTGGGTCACTCTATTGGCAGCTGGGAGGGATGCAGGACAAGGTGCAGTAGTGTTGGAGGATGTTCCGCCACCACGCCTCCAAAACGCTACTACTGCTACTGGTTGTGACACACCTCTCTCCTCCACCCCCTCCTCTTCTTCTTCCTCCAGTGCTCTGTCCTCGGAACCAGCGGTGCTCCGTAGGCGTACAAGGGGCTACGCAAGTACGCAGGCAAAAAGATGCCATGCCGTGCTTGCGCTGGTGTGTTTGGGGGACAGGAGCCACACTGGGCCAGAGGTTCTGGCAGCTCTGCAGGGGCAGGCCGAGAGGTGGTTGACGCCACATCAGCTTAAGCCAGGAATGGTCGTTTCTGACAATGGCACCAACCTCCTCTCCGCCCTGCGACAGGGGCAGCTCACCCATGTGCCCTGTATGGCTCACGTCCTCAACCTGGTGGTGCAGCGGTTCTTGGGCAGGTTCCCAGGCTTACAGGATGTCCTGAGGCAGGCCAGGAAAGTCTGTGTGCATTTCCGACGATCTTATAATGCCAGTGCTCGGCTGACTGAGCTGCAAAAGGAGCTGAACCTGCCCAAGAACCGCCTAATATGTGACATGCCCACCAGGTGGAACTCAACGTTGGCCATGCTGCAGCGACTGCACACGCAGCAGAGGGCCATCAATGAGTACCTTTGCGACTATGGCACCAGGACAGGGTCAGGGGAGCTTGGTTTTTTTTCCCCACGTCAGTGGAGCATGATCAGGGATGCATGCACTGTCCTCTCACCATTTGAGGAGGCCACGAGGATGGTGAGCAGTGACAGTGCATGCATCAGTGACACTGTACCTCTTGTCCACCTGTTGGAGCATACGCTGCGTGGGATAATGGACAGGGCACTTGAGGCAGAACAGAGGCAGGAAGAGGAGGACTTCCTTGCCTCTCAAGGCCCCCTTTATCCGGACAGTGTTCCTTCTGTCCCACCCATCACACAGGAAGAGGATGAGGAGGAGGAGGAGGAGGATTGTGTGAGCATGGAGGTGGAGCCTGGCACTCAGCATCAGCAGCAGCAGCAGTCTTTTAGGGATGATGTACAGTCCCAACAAACCAGTGGACTTGTACGTGGCTGGGAGGAGGTGGCTGGCGATCATGTCATCCTCAGTGACCCAGAAGACTCCGGACCGAATGCCTCAGCTAACCTACGCTGCATGGCCTCCCTGATCCTGCAAAGCCTGCGGAAGGATCCTCGTGTTCTTCGGATCAAGGAGAGGGACCATTACTGGCTGGCCACTCTCCTTGATCCACGGTACAAGGGTAAGGTTGCGGACCTTATCTTGCCGTCGCAGAGGGAGCAGAGGATGAGACATCTCAGGGAGGCCTTGCAGAAAGGTCTGTGCAACGCGTTCCCAGAAACTGGGAGGTTACAAACTCCTGGTCCTGGGCGACGAGTTGCTGAGGCTTCGGTCAGTAGCAGAAGGAGCGGTGGGGAAGGTGGACGTCTGACCGATGCGTTCAGACAATTTTTTAGTCCGCAGCCCCAAGGTATGATCGGTTCCAGCAACCATCGCCAGCGTCTGATATACATGGTGCAGGAATACCTTGGGGCAAGGTCAGACTTGGACACCTTTCCCACCGAAAATCCTCTGGCTTACTGGGTCCTGAGGATGGATCACTGGCCAGAGCTTGCACAGTATGCAATTGAGCTACTGGCCTGTCCTGCCTCCAGCGTTCTTTCCGAACGCACATTCAGTGCTGCTGGAGGATTTGTCACCGATCATAGGGTGCGCCTGTCCACCGACTCGGTTGATCGACTGACCTTCATCAAAATGAATCAGTCTTGGATCACCACCAGCTACCAGGCACCTGAAGCGGATATAACGGAATAATTTATAATGTCACATCCCTTCAAGACTGCCTATGCTGATGCTGAGTGACTGTCCTGTTATGTTCACTGACTATCCTCTTCCTCCTCCTCAATGATCCATGCCACCACACCAGTGCCTAAGGCACAATTTTTCAGCCCCTGTATAACAGGGGCGTGTACTTACAATTTTTTTTAAAAATGCTTCGCAACACGTGTGACTGCTGTGCTCCAAGTACAGTATCTGTGAGGGGTTGCAGTGTTGTGGCACCAGCACCAGTGCCTAAGGCACAATTTTTCAGCCCCTGTTTAACAGGGGCGTGTAATTACAATTTTTTTAAAAAATGCTTCGCAACACTTGTGACTGCTGTGCTCCAAGTACAGTATCTGTGAGGGGTTGCAGTGTTGTGGCACCAGCACCAGTGCCTAAGGCACAATTTTTCAGCCCCTGTTTAACAGGGGCGTGTAATTACAATTTTTTAAAAAAATGCTTCGCAACACGTGTGACTGCTGTGCTCCAAGTACAGTATCTGTGAGGGGTTGCAGTGTTGTGGCACCAGCACCAGTGCCTAAGGCACAATTTTTCAGCCCCTGTTGGGGCGTGTAATTACAATTTTTAGGCAATGCTTTGCAACAGGTCTCATTGCTGTACTAGGAGTACAGTATCTGTGAGGGGTTGCAGTGTTGTGGCACCCGCACCAATGTCTAAGGCACAATTTTTCAGCCCCTGTTTAACAGGGGCGTGTAATTACAAATCTTGATCTAATAGTTCACAGCAGGGCCCATTCCTGCGCCCACCAAGAGTAACTATGAGGGCCTACAGTCTTGTGGCAACACCGTCCACCACCACCGCCAAAGGCCCAATTTTTCTGCCCTGTTCATCAGGTGCTTGCAATTACAAATCTTGATCTAATAACTCACAGCAGGGCCCATTCCTGCGCCCACCAAGAGTAACTGTGAGAGCTTACAGTCTTGTGGCAACACCGTCCACCACCACCAAAGGCCCAATTTTTCTGCCCTGTTCAACAGGTGCATGCAATTACAAATCTTGATCTAATAACTCACAGCAGGGCCCATTCCTGCGCCCACCAAGAGTAACTGTGAGAGCTTACAGTCTTGTGGCAACACCGTCGTCCACCACCACCACCACCACCACCACCAAAGGCCCAATTTTTCTGCCCGGTTCAACAGGTGCATGCAAGTACAAATCTTGATCTATTAACTCACAGCAGGGCCCATTCCTGTGCCCACCAGTCTTGTGGCTACACCAACATCTAATAGGGCAAATTTCTGCAGAGTATATACGCCAGGCCCCTACTTTCAAACATCCAACTTACAAACGACTCCTACTTGCAAACGGAAAGAGAAAACAGGAAGTGAGAGGAAATCTACCCCTAGGAAGGGAAATTCTATCCTGTTAGATTTAATTTGGGAAAAAGGTATCTCCTCTCTACTGATACTTTATCACCAATCCTTGTTTCAATTAAAACCCCACTTTTCCAAAAACATTTGTCATTGGGACGGAAAGTGAGGTGACATGTTCTGAACAGATGTGCAAAGACAGCAAATGTTACAGGGGTGATAACCCCTCCCTATGTTCTCCAAAAAGCTTAAAAATAGATTTTTTTGGGATGGAGCTACACTTCATAATGTACCTGTTCAGATTCTACTTAAGAACAAAACTACAGTCCGTGTCTTGTTTGCACCACCTATATACTGCTGTTCAGAGTATATAGGGTTGTAGGTATAGGGTTTTATTTTGGGTGCGGGGTCCCCCTTAATATCCATACAAGACTCAAAGGGGCTGGGGTGGGGGGGCGGTGATGGGGTAGCCATGCCATTTTTCTCAAGGATTTTCAGCCATATGGCGGCCAGGACAAGACATGACATTAAAGCCGCAAGTGGTTTAAAATGGCTTCTTTTTTCCTTTACAAATGTCATTTTGTGCAAGGACAGTTCTAAACACGGGAAACACATGCCACTTCACAGGCATACTTTAGATACCCCCCAGGTACCATATTTAAAGGAAAATGTCACTTTTTTTTTTTTCACTTTATGCATCATTAAAATGACTGCTCCCGAAAAAACGTTAGTTTTTAAAAGTTCTTTTTGCATTGATATATGTCCCCTGGGGCAGGACCCGGGTCCCCAAACCTATTTTATGACATTAACATGCATATTGGCCGTTGTAATTAGCACTTTTGATTTCGAACGTTCGCGTCCATTATAACGTATAGGGTTCGAAAATTCGCGCAAACTTTCGGTCCGTTCGAAGGTTCTGGTTCGAACCGAACCCGGGGGTGTTCGGCTCATCCCTAGTGGCTAGCGAGTTAAACCATGTGACAGTTTCTTAGATTTCTTGGGTAGTTTTGCTGTGCACACCCACTGTAGTGTAGCGTTGTTTCCACTTTCTCTGTTGGAAATTGAGATTTTGTTGTTTAAATATCCCACCCAAGTACTCATTACAATGAATGTAGATTTGAAAAAAGTTACCCCAAATCAAACAATAAAAACGAGGAAACATTGGGGGTTATTTACGAAAGGCAAATCCACTTTGCACTATAAGTGCATTTGGAAGTGCAATCGCTGTAAATCTGAGGGGTAGATCTGAAATGAGGGCAAGCTCTGCTGATTTTATCATCCAATCATGTGCAAACTAAAATGCTGTTTTTTATTTTCCTTTCATGTCTCCCTCGGATTTACAGCGACTGCACTTCCAAGTGCACTTGCAGTGCACTTGTAGTGCAAAGTGGATTTGCCTTTCGTAAATAACCCCCATTGTTCTTTAATTGTAAGATTTAAAGTAAACGATGTTCAATATTTAGGGAAGTGTACAGCTGTCAGAGAAATTGGAAGTCTGTAAAACATGTACTGTATATACTCGAGTATAGGCCGACCCAAATATAAGCCGATGCACCTAATTTTACCACAAAAAAATAGGAAAACCTATTGACTCGAGTATAAGCCTAGGGTGGGAAATGCAGCAGCTACTGAGTAAACAATGCCAATCTGCAACCTCACTGTGCCCATCTGCAGCCTCACTGTGCTCATCTGCAGCCGTACCTTTGATAACTTAAACAGTGGGTGTCTCCTGCTGTGTCATGCAGTCTGTTCGGCCGTCCGTTGTAACAAAGCTCCGCCTCCTTCTCATCCGTGATAGACGGAAGACTGACACAGTTTCCCAGCATTGTGTTCCTTCTATCACGGACAAGGAGGAGGCGGGGCTTTGTTACAGTGGGCAGCCACACAGGCTGCATGACACAGCGGGAGACACCAGCTGTTTTAGTTATCAAAGGTACGGCTGCAGATGGGCACCCTCACTCGAGTATAAGCCGAGGGAGGGTTTTTCAGCCTAAAAAATGTGCTGAAAAACTTGGCTTATACTCGAGTATATACGGTACTTTAAAGTCAACTAAAGGAATCAATATGGAACATTATTATGTACGTTGCCAACATGATTTATTGAAGCTTAATAAAGAATATGTCTCATGTTTTTTAAGCACGTACATGCTTCAATGCTCACGGATTGAATATCAGGATTGCATAAGTATACTTGCTAGCATTCCTGGCTGAATTCCAATTACCATTTTGGTCCCTTCCCTCAGTCACTAGAACCCTGGGCTGTACAAGTAAATTCTGGATTTTAGGACAGTACAAGGATTCTTTGTTCTTCAAGTGTCAGATACTCTTCAGCACATTTGAGCATGAGCAACAAACTAAAAGTTCTACTTTACTTATCCACATTATATATTTGTTCCTAGTGGAGCATTCACCAAACTTTTTAAATTACTTTTGCATTAGGTGTATTAAGCTGTGACAACACAAGAGGATTGTTTTATGCCTAAAACCTGGAAGTATATTTATGTACCTAGTGGTAGCATTATTGGGGGATACTGTATGTAGAAATGTAGGGTTCTACATTTGCTCAATTAAGTCACAGCAGGATGTGGTCATTGTTTTAGTAGGGATCCCTTACAGTAGCTAAAACACAGTCATGAATGAAGTGTTAGGCCTTCTTGATTCCTAGACTGACCAACCTTATACATGAGAGCCATCATAGTCAAGATTCCTAATCTGCCTTTTGTTAAGAGAGGCCACTAGTGTCTTCTACACTCATAATAAATGCTACTAGTGTTTGGTGGTAAGGGTTAAGCCACTCCTCATTTAGGACTAAGTTAAATGAGTGATATAAAGCTTTTTCTACTTTAACCACTTGTTAACAGCCACCCCATTAGGCTTGTATCTACATGGCACAGGGGTGTTTTAGTAACAAAGTCATGCTACTAAGTACACTAGTGATTAATTGCTGGGAGTAGCAATTTCTTCCTAAATAGATAAGACAAATGATTCCTTATGGAGTAAGCTACACAAACAGCATTTATTAGCCATTTGTTCATATTATTCACCGATCAGTTATTATAACTCATTACAGCAAATAATCACTGGTGATTTTAGTAGAATGACTGAGCTACTAAACTTGAAATATCTGTGTAGCTGTAAGTCTTATGGTTTGTGGTCATTGAGTGGTTAGATCTCATGTAGTGCATGATAAAAATTAAGCCTATTATGTAATTGGAGTTTAAAAATTTGAGTGAATCAGCTTTAATAAAAGCTAAAGCTTATAAAACCCTTACAACATGCTTAAAGTGGTTGAAAAGCCTTAAGGTTTTTCACCTTAATGCATTCTATACATTAAGGTGAAAAACCTTCTGTAGTGCAGCTGCCCCCCTGACCTAATTTTTTTCTTACCTGAGCCCGATCCGATCCAGCTATGTGCATGAGTGCAGCTGCTCCAGCCGCTATCGTTCTCCCCACCAGCTCCTGCTACTGTAAATCAAAAGCTTTGACACGGGGAGCAGGGGGCGGGGCCGAGTCCCGCTGTCTATATCAATGGACGCAGCAGCAGGACTCAGGAGCGAGCCCGCACAGGTGCCCCCATTGAAAGCAGCTTTTCGTTGGGGAACCCGATGAAGAGGATGGGCTTGGAGCACTGGCACAGAGCAGGTAAGTATAGGCATGTTTGTTATTTTTATTAAAAAAAAAGGGGGAGGGTTTACACACTTTAAATAAAACATACAAACAGATTTTATCCTTAGTAATACAGGCTAATTGTTTGATACGTATACCATCACTTTTTAGGAGGACATGAAACCAATTCTTTGATCTGTTTCTATAAACATAATTTAAAATACTTGCTACAAGTATTATTGATGTTATTATACAGCAGGGGTAGAACCTCTGCCCTCCAGCTGTGGTGAAACTACAAGTCCCATGAGACGGTAGAGGCATGATGGGATTTGTAGTTTCAATGCAACTGGAGTGCAGAGGTTGCCTACCACTGGTATACAGTCTTGCTATCTGAACTACATTTACAAACTCAGCCTTTTGCTATAATGTAGTGTGTGCGCATCATTATAAAATGCCTAAATTATTTAATTTCATTCTTTTTTGCAGATGTCTGAAAATCACACATAAATGTGGGTATTTGGGTAACAGTATTCTGTTTAAAAAGACCAATCATGCTGGAATGTTCTTGTGTAACAGTCAGGGAACTTGTCAATAGCAGTAGAATGTGGTGAACCAACATTTGGTACAATGTGTACTTTACTTCTGCATACCTGTGGCACTATATCTTTAGCTGACCTCTTGCTTCCAATATGTGGGTATGTTGTCAATGCATCCTGACAGCTGGCACTCTCCCAAGTCCCAGCAACACGTAGCAATTAACATCTGTGTTCTACTGAAATGTTTTTTTCTTTTGCAGACTTTGCCAGACCCTAATTCTGTTTTTTAGAATTTGTTATGGAATGTATGGTTTATTTTCCACACCATTTTTGTGCTAAAGAAACTTTTGGTGAGCTTAAATTAAAGGGATGTCATCTTTAAAAAAAAAAAAAATATATATATTTTCTGTTTCATGGTTTCCGTTTATTTTATTATGCACAGCAATACATATTATGATGTGTGAGTAAGAAGTACAGCAATCTTTTTTTATACATTTGAAAATTCATGTTATTCACCATAGACTACAAAAGACAACTACCAGAGAGAGTCAGAGGATTAAAGAGGCATCGTTGGTTCTTTGGAACATCTGTGGGAGATGGAGGGTTGAAGAATCAATGTGAGCCAGTGCTGAAGACCCTGTTTGTTTTAGTACAGTACAAAGTGATATCACTGCTTCACTGAGCTCTTGGGTGCATTTAGCGCAAACACCATTTAAATACAACGGATGAAGCACAAGTTACAAACATGGCTAATAAAGGGAACCTATAAATAAAGGTTAATCCCTGCCCAACAGAGAACAGTACACCTTCTTACACCCAGTTGCTGGAAACTAACATCCCCTAGTGTTAATGAATCAACAGAATAATAAATATACTGTATATACCCCTGCTATATCAACTCTAGACCAATTATGTTAAAGTAGAACTACCTGTATAGGCAAAACTTTATTTTTAATTATGGATAGAGTAAGGGAAGTTTAAGCAACCTGTCAGATTTTTTTTTGCCATCTGTGTTCCATTGCAGAGGTTTCCATTCACTTCCTGTCCCTTAGCCAAACAGGAAGTGAGAGGCGATCCCTGCAGAACAAGATTACATAAAGTAGAACTATGGGCAAAACTTTTTTTTATTTCATTTTGGATTGAGCAAGGGAGGGTTATAACTTCTGTCATTTTCACCATCTGTGTCTCATTAAAGAGGTTTCCCTTCACTTCACTTCAATTGTCCCATAGCCAAACAGGAAGTGAGAGGAAATTCCTGCAAATAAAGGGAATTTCTGTAGGACCCTCTGGTAGTGTCCCCATTGGAAGATTTCCCCTCTATTACCTTTCTGGCGACAACCCAAAGTTTGTGATTTTCTTTTACTTTTACTGTCAATGATAAGAGTAAAGAGGACAAATGGAGAGGGTGAATCTCCTTAATGGAGACACAGATAGCAATTAAAACTGACACATGTTCTAATTAATCTCAACTCTACTACATACGATTTATGTGTGTGTGTATCTCTCTCTCTATCTCTCTCTCTCTCTCAGAGAATACGAATGATAACACAAACATTTTTCTTTCACTCATGGTTCGTGTTTGGCTGAAGTAATTTATTATCAATCAACTGTGTTTACGCTTTTTAAATCATAATCACAACAAAACTACCCAAATGACCCTGTTTAAAAGTTTACATACCCCAGTTCTTAATACCGTGTATTGCCCCCTTTAACATCAATGACAGCTTGAAGTCTTTTGTGGTATTTGTGGATGAGGCTCTTTATCTTCTCAGATGGTAAAGCTGCCCATTCCTCTTGGCAAAAAGCCTCCAGTTCCAGTAAATTATTGGGCTGTCTTGCATGAACTGCACGTTTGATATCTCCCCAGAGTGGCTCAATGATATTGAGGTCAGGAGACTGATGAGATGGCCACTCCAGAACCTTCACTTTATTCTGCTGTAGCCAATGACAGGGTGACTTGGCCTTGTGTTTTTAATCATTGTCATGTTGGAATGCCCAAGTACATTCCATGCACAACTTCCTGGCTGATGAATGCAAATGTTCCTCCAGTATTTTTTGAAAACATACCGCATTCATCTTGCCATCAATTTTGAACAAATTTCCTGTGCCTTTGTAGCTCACACATCCCCAAAACATCAGCGATCCACCTCCGTGTTTCACAGTAGGAATGGTGTACCTTTCATCATAGGCCGTGTTGACTCCTCTCCAAATGAGGCGTTTATGGTTGTAGCCAAAAAGCTACATTTTGGTCTGATCACTTCAAATGACTTTGTGCCAGAAATGTTTAAGCTTGTCTCTGGGCGTATTGTCAGTGGAAAACTTTGTGGCATTTGCGTAGTAATGGCTTTCTTCTGGTGACTCGACCATGCAGCCCATCTTTCTTCAAGTGCCTCCTTATTGTGCATCTTGAAACAGCCACACCACATGTTTTCAGAGAGACCTGTATTTCACTTTGAAGTTATTTGTGTGTTTTTCTTTGAACAATTTTCTTGTCAGTTGTGGCTGAAATTTTATTTGGTTTACCTGACCATGGTTTGGTTTCAACAGAACCCCTCATTTTCCACTTCTTGATTAGAGTTTGAACACTGCTGATTGGCATTCTCAATTCCGTGGATATCCTTTATTATCCCTTTCCTGTTATATACAGTTCAACTACCTTTTCCCACAGATCCTGTGACAATTCTTTTGCTTTCCCCATGACTCAGAATCCAGAAATGTCAGTGCAGCACTGGATGAAAGATGTAAGGGTCTGTCAGGAAGTCAAGAAACTCACTGACCTTTTATACACACCCACTAATTACAAGAAAACAGATCACAGGAGAGGATGGTTACCTTTAATAGCAATTCAAACCCCTTTGTGTTAACTTGTGTGCATGTTATCAGGCCAAAATCATATAAAATAAACTTTTGATCAGGGTCATTTGGGTAGTTTCTGTTGTGATTATGATTTAAAAAGAGTAAGTTGATTGATAATAAATGGCTTCAGCCAAACACTAATCATGAGTGAAAGAAATGTTTTTTGTTATCATTCATATTCTCTGAAAAATGGGCAAGAAATCATAAATTCTGCCAGGGTATGTAAACCTATGAGCACCAGGCCCGGATTGGACATAGGGCAAACCGGGCACTTGCAGGGCCCAAGGATTGAGCCCACGCCGCTCATCCAGCATCTCCGTGGCCGCCGGGCAGCCAGTAAAGCTCAGCCCTCGGCGCCGGGGGAGGAGCTAGATGAGACTCCTTCGACCTCTCCGCGGCCGCCCGTATAGGTCAGCCGTCGGTGCTGGGGGGAGGTGCCAGAGCAGACACCCCCATGCTCTCCGATGCCCCCCCTGTGCTCTCTGCCACCCACTTACTCTCCACCTCCCCCCATACACTCCACCTTCCCCCATACTCTCCACTTCCCCTCCATACTCTCCACCTCCCCCATGCTATCTTTCACCCCCCATACTCTCCACCTCCCCGCATGCTCTCCACATCACCCCCATGCTCTCCGCTGCCCCGTGCTCTCTGCCACCCCCCATACTCTCCACCTCCCTCTCATACTCTCCACCCCCCCATACTCTCCACCTCCCCCCATGCTATCTGCCCCCCCCATGCTCTCCGTCTCCCCCCATACTCTTTACCTCCCCCCCATACTCTCCACCTCTCCCCATACTCTCCACCTCCCCCCCATGCTCTCTGCCACCCCTGTGCTCTCAACATCACCCCCATGCTCTCCACTACCCCTGTGCTCTCCACCTCCCCCTGTCATGGGCTGCTCAATCCAAAATGCCCGGGCCGATTTTTTGTCCCAGTCCGGGCCTGATGAGTACAACTGTATATAGATATATAATGAGGTTTTGGGGCTGTGCAATATTATCCAATACTATCCATAAGGTACTTATGTACAATCATTAAAGCATATCTTTGGTATATCAAATGTAAAATCATATGTTAATTTCCACATTGTATTTCTATTATTTCTAGCCTATTCCAAGCTTTAACGAGATCCTGTATTGAATTGTATTGTAACTGTACTGTCTGCCCTCATGTTGTAAAGCGCTGCGCAAACTGTTGGCGCTATATAAATCCTGTATAATAATAATAATATTCCAGTTAATCTGAACAATCTTGAAGCCTGTAAACTTTTAAAAAATGCCCACATATTTACTTCCTTGAATTCTTTGACACTTATTTAATATGCCATATTCACTGTGAGAGTGTATGATGTGACTATTGGTCTCCTTTAACAAGGGGGCAGCAGTTGGTACTCTTATGACCTGGATAAAAGTTTTTTTAAAAGTGACTGCAGGTCGAAAAAAATCCCTGTAAAAAAAACTAAATTAAAAAACTAAGTTAAATTTACCTCTTTGGTGGTTGGGGAGTCCAAACTTTTCTGTCTCTAAGAGTTTTGGAGGCTAAAGTGTCCTGTACTGACCCAGAGGTCAGCGAATTAAACCACAGTGCATGGCAGGGAGCACAGGGAGGTTTTTAGGAATTTTTATTTTAAATAACAGATTTGCTTTAAGGTATATACCATAATTGTGAGTTTGAAGAATGTTGTCCAATACCCTTTTTTATTTGTATTTTCACTGCAGAGATAAGCTAGTGACATGCACACTCATAATATATATGACTGAATGTGTATGTGTAAACTGGCACAAGAAAGCATCTTTGACTAGTTCGATTTTCATGTAATGATAGACAACTAGCTGATTATTATGAATATAAGGTTTGCTGTAAAAATATGTTACTTGTTCATATTTATACAGTATGTTATCAGACAATGGGAGAGATTTACTAAAACTTGTGCGCTCACAATATGGTAGCTGAGCATGGTAGCCAATCAGCTTCTAACATCAGCTTATTCAATTAAGCTTTGACATTAAGACATGGTTCACATTGGAGCGATTTGGCATGCGATTTGACATATCAAATCACATGCCAAATCGGTGGCAATTGCCAGAAATGGCACCATTCGATTCCCAAAAGTAGTTTCTATACTACTTTTGGCGACTTCGGGGTCCTGCACAGATATCTCTGAAATCACCCCCGAAGTTGGGACTGACATGCGGGAATTAAATGCTGCGAGTTTAGTTGAACTCGCACAATTTCATTCCCGCAGTAGGTGTGAACCTAGGCTAAAACCTGGAAGCTTATTGGTTTCTATGCAGAGCTGCACCAGATTTTGAACTCTCCAGTTTTAATAAATCGCTCCCCCCCCCCCCCCCATGTGAATTTAGACATTGACAAAGGGGGTTGCCGACTAACAAAATACTATTTACTACTACACAGATAAAACCAAAATTTGTGACTTTAGTTACCAAATATTTGACTTCTAATTTTGCTTAGGAGACTTTTTTATGTTACAAACTGTTAGCTTGTTGAAATTGTATCAATGTTATGCTTTAAAAAGGGCATTTGTTGTATATTGTATTTAAAAATTCATATGTATCATTTTCAGTTATTGGCTTGGTGTGTGGAGAAACATATTTTGGGCATTACTACTAACTTTACCCTTTTCCTTTGTAGCAAAACCGCAAACTGTCAACTTCTAACTAATTCTACATGGCTGCATATCGCAGGGAAAATGAGGGACTTTTGGGGGCAGATGTGTTTCCATTACACTACCATAATGCCCCTAAAAATCCTTATTGCTCTTGCAGTGTTCGTCAGATTCTTTGGACTCATCTAAGCAACATCAGGATATAGCGAGGATGTTTTGGAAAGTTCTTAAACAACCACATTCACTTCCTTGCTTTATTTTTGGACGCACTTAAAATATAGAAGAGGTGATATGCCAACATAGACAAACTCTTCTTTGCCAGCGAGGCTGAAGGACAGATGAGCGTGGGCAGGCTTAACTCCCTCACTTCCACATCAGCATACAATGCATTTGGTTTTTGTTGAAGAGTTGTCTGTGAAAAGTTATTATAATTAAAATAGAATCTGCCCTTTAGTTTTCTTTGAATTTTTTTGGGGAAGATTGCTTTATGTTTTATATATGTACTAAAAGAGCTAAGAAGTGCAATAATAAAAACTTTAATTATAGGAAAATCTACCACAAAAGTGTACATATGGTCATATATTCTGTTTTTACTGTGTTTTTTTTTTTTTACTGGAGGCATTTTAATTATGTCACCTTGTGCACAATAGTGTCACGCACACCTTGGGAGCTACATATAACACGCGGTATTGAGCATTGAGAAAAGCATTGGTGATTGCTGACTTTTCCATGTTACAGGGACATCTGTTTTCTTTCTGATAGATACATTCATTCCCTATGCCACCCTGCCTTGACAGCATAGTCACTTAGGCCATCCCAGGCAATGGGGCCTGGGATGGCCTAATTGACCATGCTGTCAAGGCAGAGTGGCATAGGGAACGAATGTATCTACTTTAAAAGCATGTACAGAAATTTTATTTATTTTTTTCATTTTTGGATAAAGGTTTTACATGAATAAATGCTGATCATTTTAAGCAACCCTGCCAGTGTTAAATGGTTTGTCTCATCCATGTAAACTGAAGCATTCTGCTGGAGAGTTTTGAAAAACAGACTTAGATCCGCTGGATCACCAGATGAAAATAGAAGAAAGAAAGCCTAAAAAAGAAAATGAATGCAGCCATCACATCTAAGAATTGATAAGCTGCAGTATAATAAATGTTTGCTTTTTGGTGCCTAGTCAGCTTGAAGCGCACCTGTGCCCAAAGTATGTACATCGACATATTTACTACTTCTGGACAAGCAATAAAAGCACAAAAAAACATGCCCTGACTGACCTTGTAGCTGAAGGAATTGTGGCAAAAGTTGTCTTTTAAAATTCATAACACTTTAAGGATTTTCAATATGATAATTTCAGCTCTGGTGCATTTCAAGAGCTCTGTTCGTCCATGTTGGATTTTAGTCCATAATATTTAAGGGCCAATTAATGTTTCTAAAGACGCAAGTATTTGAGGGAAGCTTAGGTTGCTTTTTTAAGCATTAAACAATACTGGACATAAAAATACATATTTATACAATAAACAATGATATGTTGGCGTAGAGCGGGGGTCAGCATCCTTCGGGGGTCAGCAACCTGTAGATCGCGTGTAGATTGCGGATAGGTGTCTGGTAGATTGCGGTTATGGCTTGCTGACCCCAATCCCAGAGCATCAAACAGAGTGCAATGAAGAAGGACTGTAAAATTGGAGCTGTAGTAGGGAACAAGATCTGCATTAGCCAATGCCTCCTCTGTAGCACTGGCTCTTGTCCCATGCGGAGTGGCCTCATTTACTTGAATGGGTCATGATTGGCAGGCAGTAGCAATGCACCAAACGCAACAGGGGGCTTAATTTCTTCTGCAGCATGTGTACACCTTTGGCTACTGCCTCAGCAGCTAAAGGGGGGTACGGATCGGGGCTGTAAAACCGCAACTCAGCAGGATTTTACTTGTGAACGAGCTCTATGAGTTCCGCTGCCGAATGTAACTAAGGGCTCATTCATAAGTGCAGCCAGCACCACTGCTCCTCTAAACAGCGATCTGAGTGTGTTTGACAGGTGGTAAGGAAGTGATATGTTACTTCCTCACCACTTGATTTAAACACATGATTGCCGTGCATAGCACGTGATTGTGACACAGTAGTACGGCAATTACAGGTTTAAAACTGTTGTGAGGAGCCTGGTGATCTTTGTTGTTCAGGGCGATCTCCACCTGTTTAAGGTTGCCTACCCCTGGCGTAGAGTTTGTCCAGTCTTACCAATATCGAGTCCTGTTGAGCAATTTGCTCATGTTTTTAGGTATATAACATTTCAGGATCTGTGGTAAAAATGTACTGGTTTCTGTGCTGGTGCTGTAAACCTGGTACTGGTACTCTGTCAGTTGTGAGGAGATGTGCATGTTTTACAACTTTTCTGTATGCAGAGAAATAATTTTAAATTTTTTAACTGTGGTAGTAAAGAAAACTTCTTACAATTAGCGGCCTTAAGGTCCGTACACATGATCCGAAAATCGTACGAATAATACCGCTTTCGAAGCGATCGTATGATAATCGGATCGTCAGTACAGAGGTTTCGAAAGCCAATCACGACAGTTTATCTGATATTACCCGATCGGACAAGCGCAAAAATTTTTTTTGTGCGATACCAGATTTTAGTTTTATTAGTACAGTTGTTATTCGAAAATACAATACAAATACATTACAACACATGACATCACTTTAGATTTTTTATTCGGTCGTAAGATAATTGACTTTAGTAAACGCTTCATGTTTGATATGCGACTAGCATGCAAAAAAACTAAAACAAAAGAAAAAAACGGACGTTCTGTCCAATTTTCGGATAGTGTGTATGGGGCTTTAGACTGCAAGGTTTTCTGCTACATTGTTGTGTAATGCACGATGGGGGAGCTAACACATTCTGAAAACTTGCATCTTTAATCACTTAAGGACCGGAAGATTTTTGCCCTCAAAGTGTTACTATATGCCTCCCCCCACAGTGCCCACAGCTTATAAATCTTCTTTTTACATTAAAATATTGCCACTATATAACTTTTTGGCTGATCTGTATACCACGGTCAGTAATAAACTGCACAGTTTCTCCAGTGCTCAGAGTTCAGATAGGAGGAGATTTCCACTTCAGCCTGTATACATGCCCACATGTGTGATGCCAATATCATGTGACCTGGTTAGCTCTGAGAACAAGTAAATATTCTCTCCAGCATTAAAGACACCCAACGCAACATTTCAAAAGGTTACAATATACTCCAAAGTCTTCCTACCTTTCTGATTATTCATCTGATACAAACAAAAATATAATCTAATGTCATGTTTGCTGATGAAACAAATCTATGCGGCAACAAGTAGGACAGTGACATATTGCAGATGGATCTTGATAAAATGGCAATGTGGCCAGTTAAATTCAATTTCATGTTTGTGAATGTATGGTTATGCACCTAAGTTGGGCTAATATTAATTTAAACGGAATGCAGCTGGGTAAAACAAAGCTGTAGAAGGACTTTGAAATGCAGGCTAACTATAGGCTTTGCAAAACCACACAATGCCATGCAAAAAGTAAAACTACATTTTGATATGTATGTAAAAATGTGGCTAGTAATGTATTGTCCGTGTATTAAATGCAAGTTTTTTTTAATTATTTAAAATTACAAACAATGTTATACTTACCTGCTCTGTGCAGTGGTTTTGCACAGAGCAGCCCCGATCCTCCTCTTCTCAGGTCAACCGCTGGCACTCCTGGCCCTTCCCTCCTGCCAAGTGCCCCCAGAGCAAACGGCACCCAGGCAGGCTCACTCCCCAGCCACTGCTCTGCGTGTCCATTCAGACACAGAGCCGTGGCTCGGCCCTGCTCCTTCTCTCTTCTTATTGGCTCAATGGCTGTGATTGACAGGGGGAGCCAGCGGCTCCCGCCGCTGTCTCAACCAATGAGGAGGGAGAGTGCCCCCGGAGAGCCGAGGTTCTCATGCACATTGCTGTATCGCGATGGGGCTCAGGTAAGTATTGGGGGGCTACATGAAGGTAAAAAACCTTGAGCCTGTAGAACCACTTTAAGTGCTTGTTAGACCACATCTATAATATGTGAAAGAGTTTTCGAAACTGTATATTAAAATGGGCATGGGGTTTGGGAAAGAGTTAGAAAAACTAGGTGTGTTCAGTTTGAAAAAAATCCTAATCGGATCTCAGTTTTTGTTTTTATTTAAAGCCACATCTACAACCAAAGAACAATATGTGGGTCTTCAGAAGATAATTTCAAGATTGGTCTGCACCATCAGTGATGGGTTTTGTTGGATCCATGGAATAGCCTCCAGAAGCAAATACTGACCTCACACCCCTGATCTTTACCATTTGCCAATTCCTGCTTGTTGTGCATTCTATTACATCATTCTTATCATAATTCACTGCATAACTAGATTTATTTTTAATAAGTTAGCTAAAAAAATTTTGACAACCATTTTTTTTTTATCATTAGGGGGTTTCAAATTCCTTTGTGACAAACTGATTGCGGAATTTCAAAAGTTAAAAACTTCTTCTGTTGAATAGGTGGGTGAATATCTTTCATTCAGTATCAGGGTAACCAGAAATCAGCACTCTCATGTAACCATTTTTGAGCAGTTGCTATTGTGAGCAGATGTGTTAAAAGCAACAGTTGAACTATTTCTAGGATTATAACTATTTATTACCATTACGTGTTACTTTCTATTTTTTATCATGTACTTTTCAGCTGCTAGTGTTGGGGGAGGTTCTGTCAGAACTTCCATTTCACACCCAGCGTACGTTCTCTATGATGCCACAGCTTTTATAATGTAAAATTTAAGTGCTGTATTACCTATAATTAGATTTGCCTTTCATGTACTGGATTATATAAAAAATATTGTGTACCACATTTATTTAATCATTTAAAACATATCAAAATTTGCAGCATACTTTTAGTTATCAAGTAATAAAAGTTTCAGTGTAGTGATCATAGTTGAGAGGTATTTCATTTTATATTGAATTTAATAACATAGTCACACTACCATATTAATTATGTATTCATTATCCACCCCCCACCCTCATTAATATGACCATTATGTTATAGATGTCATCATTTTTAACACATCTATGAATATATTACACCAGCAGATTAAATATTGCCCCACCATATAGTATATCTGCAGTCTTTTTACAGTACATACAGTCAGTGCCGGTACAAGGTCATTTGGTGCCCAGGGCGAAGATGACAAACTGCGCCCCCCCTGTAAACAAAGAGTCCGTGCTTTGTAGGGAAAAGAGAAAAAAAAGAGATCATTCCCTCTGTAAAACAGATCTGTATTGATTGTCAACACAGTCACTTGTCACCAGATGCAGATTGCCACATGCCACCAGATGCAGATTGCCACAGCCAAATGCCATGAGATGCAGATTGCCACAGCCACATGCCACTAGATGCAGATTGCCACAGTCACTTGTCACCAGATGCAGATTGCCACATGCCATCAGATGCAGATTGCCACATGCCATCAGATGCAGATTGCCACAGCCACATGCCACCAGATACAGATTGCCACATGCCACCAGATGCAGATTGCCACAGTCACTTGCCACATGCCACCAGATGCAGATTGCCACATGCCATCAGATGCAGATTGCCACATGCCATCAGATGCAGATTGCCACAGCCACATGCCACCAGATGCAGATTGCACATGCCACTGTCTCCTGCCTATTAGACGCAAATTGTCACTAAGCAGAGAGGCGTGCAGTGGAGTGGTGGGTTCCGCGTGAGCGAGAACAGCGGTGATGCGGGGCGGGCAGTGAGAGATGATGTCATCTCTCTGCTCCCCCTGCTTCACCTCCAACAGTGCTGTGTGGGTGGAACAGCGGTGATGCGGGCGGGCGGAGGGAGATGCTCGCCTGCTTCACCCCCAACAGTATAGCGGCCGGCTGTGTGGGCGGAACAGCGGTGATGCTGGCGGGCGGAGGGAGATGTCATCCCTCTGCTTGCCTGCTTCACCCCTAACAGTGTAGCAGCGGGGCTGTGTGGGCGGAAGTGCAGTGTTGGCGGTGATCCCTCTGCTCGCCTGCTTCACCCCTAACAGTGTAGCAGCGGGGCTGTGTGGGCGGAAGTGCAGTGTTGGCGGTAATGTCTCTGCTCACCCGCCACCGCCATACCTCAGATTGTGCAGACCTTGCGGCCCACCTGTAAACAGGCTGCGGCCTGGTAGTGGGCCGCGGCCCGGGGGTTGGAGACCCCTCCTTTAAAGGAACCCCTTATGGCAAGTGGACACACCACCCAAGAAACAATATCACAGATGGTCCCCAAAATACAAAAAGCCATACTGTAAAAAGCTTTAAAAACTTTAAAGTATAAAATTTTGCTTTTACTGCAAAAACATGTAATCGCATTAGGATCAAAACAAGTCAGCTGGCTAATCGCAGCTACCTGTCCTTCTCGGATTCGCTCCATCACCTGACGTTACTGCACTTCTCGAATCCCGGGAAGGACGGGTAGCTGTGATTAGCCAGCCGGCTTGTTTTGATCCTAATGTGATTACATGTGATTGGAGTTCCATGAAATCTAGTAATTGGGACTTTGTTCTTATCACTGGTGTTTAACCACTTGCCGACCGCCCCCTGTATATATACGTCGGCAGAATGGCACGTACAGGCAGAACCACGTACCTGTACGTGCCATTCTTCCGGCGGGTGGGGGGTCCGATCGGACCCCCCCCGGCCGGCGGGGACGGTCGGGATCGCTTCAGGAGCGATCCGGGATGAGGGGACGGCCAGTGGTTTCTGGCCACCCCTCGCGATCGCTCCTGGCGAATCAGATGCTTCCTCTGTCTGTGTCAATCAAAACACAGGCAGAGGAAGTGATGTCACGCTCGGTGCGCCGGTCTATGTGACCGGAACGCCGAGCTGTGAACATCTAAAGGTTAGTGCACAAACAGTACACTGACACCAGTACACATAGGCACACAAAACACCCCCCTGTCACCCCTGATCACCCCCCAGATCACCCCCTCCCCCCCCAGTCACAGTGTCACTAATTGCAGTGATCATTTTTTTACTGATCACTGCATTTAGTGTCAGTGTGACTGTAATAACTGTCAGGGCAGTTAGTTTTAGGTCCAAGGTAGCCCCCCACCCCCCCCTAATAAAGGTTTAACCCCTTGATTGCCCCCCAGGTAACCCTTTCACCCCCTTTTGCCAGTGTCACTAAGCGATCGTTTTTCTGATCGCTGTATTAGTGTCACTGCTGTCGCTAGGTAACCATTTTTTTTTTTTAGGTAACCGCCATGTTTATATAGGTTCATAAATAGGTTTATAGGTCAGGTACCCCCATATTACAACCTAAATAAAGGTTTTAACCCCCTGATTGCCCCTAGAGTTAACCCTTTCACCAGTGATCACAGTATAACTGTCACTGGTGACGCTGGTTAGCCAGTTAGTTATTTCGTTATTTAGGTTCCCCGTCAGGTTTTTATATAGCGTCAGGTACCCCCATATATTACCTAATAAAGGTTTTAACCCCCTGATTGCCCCTAGTTAACCCTTTCACCCCCTTTTGCCAGTGTCACTAAGCGATCGTTTTTCTGATCGCTGCATTAGTGTCGCTAGGTAACCATTTTTTTTTTTTAGGTAACCGCCATGTTTATATAGGTTCATAAATAGGTTTATAGGTCAGGTACCCCCATATTACAACCTAAATAAAGGTTTTAACCCCCTGATTGCCCCTAGAGTTAACCCTTTCACCAGTGATCACTGTATAACTGTCACTGGTGACGCTGGTTAGCCAGTTAGTTATTTCGTTATTTAGGTTCCCCGTCAGGTTTTTATATAGCGTCAGGTACCCCCATATATTACCTAATAAAGGTTTAACCCCCTGATTGCCCCTAGTTAACCCTTTCACCCCCTTTTGCCAGTGTCACTAAGCGATCGTTTTTCTGATCGCTGCATTAGTGTCGCTAGGTAACCAGTTTTTTTTTTGTATTACTGTTACGGGTGACGCTGGTTAGTTAGCTTGTTTTTTTATACTGTCAGGGCACCCGCCATTTATTACCCAATAACGGTTTAACCCCCTGATCGCCCGGCGGGTGATATCAATTAGGTTTTAGGGTCAAATAAGGTCTGCGTCGCCCCAGGTTAGTGCCAGTACCGCAAACACCCACGCACAAAGCATACACCTCCCTTAGTGGCACAGTATCTGAACAGATCAATATCTGATCTGATCAGATCTATACTAGCGTCCCAGCAGTTTAGGGTTCCAAAAAAAAACGCATTGTTAGCGGGATCAGCCCAGATACCTGCTAGCACCTGCGTTTTCCCCCTCCGCCCAGCCCAGCCCACCCAAGTGCAGTATCGATCGATCACTGTCACTTACAAAACACTAAGCACACATAACTGCAGCGTTCGCAGAGTCAGGCCTGATCCCTGCGATCGCTAACATTTTTTTTGTGGTAGCGTTTTGATTCAGTCGCTTCAGTCAGGAGCTTTTTTACCTGTGAATCTCAAAAAAATAAAAAAAAATAAAATAGTTGTCGTTTTATTGTTCTCTCTCTCACTCTATTCTCTCTCTATTGTTGCTCTTTTTTTACTCCATTCTATTCTGCAATGTTTTATTATGTTTTATTATGTTTTATTATGTTTTATCATGCTTGCTTTTCAGGTATGTAATTTTGTTTACTGTGTGTTTTAGTGTTGAGCATTTTTTTGTTTTCAGGTGCGCCATTCAGTTGCAACGCGGATTTATTTATCTTGACAGCAACAGCGTTTGCTCCCACGATACATAAAGCCGCGACTCCAACGCTGTAGGAGGTGATTTCACCACCACAGTTAAAAAAAAGAGCATATATGCCGAAGCATGGGGGCAGCAGGGGGGGGGAGCGATTGGCTCCTAATGCCACGTACATACGGTCGAAATTCCGACCGTGTGTACACGGCATAACTTTTGCGGGAGGATGCCCCCATGCATCGGCATATATAAATGGTGCATGTATGCCCATCATTAGAAGTGGGTGGATGAAGGGAGGTATTCTAATGGTGGGCATACCCACCAATCAATCTCTTTTTTTCGTTCAGCCAAGAGGCTGCATGAAAAAAAAAAGATTACAATATATGTCCAGTATGTTGCTGGACTTTGAATGGTTATACCAGAATGATGCCTGCAGGTTTAGGTATCATCTTGGTATCATTCTTTTCAGCCAGTGATCGGCTTTCATGTAAAAGCAATTCTAGCGGGTAATTAGCCTCTAGACTGCTTTTACAAGCAGTGGGAGGGAATGTCCCCCTCCCGGATATAAACCGCGCCATTGGGAAATTGGGAAAGCATTTTATCACACCAATCTTGGTGTGGTCAGATGCTTTGAGGGCAGAGGAAAGATCTAGGGTCTAATAGACCCCAATTTTTTCAAAAAAAGAGTACCTGTCACTGCCTATTGCTATCATAGGGGATATTTACATTCCCTGAGATAACAATAAAAATCATAACAAAGAAAAAAAATGGAAGGAACAGTTTAAAAATAAAATAAAAAAGCTAAATAAATAAAAAAAAAAACAAAAAAAAAAAAAAAAAAAAAAGCACCCCTGCCCCCCCTTCTCTTGCGCAAAGGCGTACACAAGCGTTGGTCTGGCGTCATATGTAAACAGCAATTGCACCATGCATGTGAGGTATCACCGCGAAGGTCAGATCGAGGGCAGTAATTTTAGCAGTAGACCTCCTCCGTGAATCTAATGTGGTATCATGTAAAGGCTTTTAAAGGCTTTTAAAAATGTATGTAGTTTGTCGCCACTGCGTGTTTGTGCGCAATTTTAAAGCATGTCGTGTTTGGTATCCATGTACTCGGCCTAAGATCATATTTTTTTATTTCATCAAAAATTTGAGCAATATAGTGTGTTTTAGTGCATTAAAATAAAAAAAAGTGTATTTTTTCCACAAAAAATGCGTTTGAAAAATCGCTGCGCAAATACTGTGTGAAAAAAAAAAATGCAACACCCACCATTTTAATCTGTAGGGCCTTTGCTTTAACAATATATATAGTGTTTGGGGGTTCAACGTAATTTTCTTGCAAAAAAAAAAATATGTTTTCATGTAAACAAAAAGTGTCAGAAAGGGCTTTGTCTACAAGTGGTTAGAAGAGTGGGTGACGTGTGACATAGGCTTCTAAATGTTGTGCATAAAATGCCAGGACAGTTCAAACCCCCCCCAAATGACCCCATTTTGGAAAGTAGACACCCCAAGCTATTTGCTGAGAGCAATGTTGAGCCCATTAAATATTTTTTTTTTTTGTCCCAAGAGATTGAATAATGAAAAAAAAAAAATATATATATTTTTTTTACAAAAAGTTGTCACTAAATGATATATTGCTCAAACATGTCATGGGCATATGTGGAAATACACCCCAAAATACATTCTGTTGCTTCTCCTGAGTACGGGGATACCACATGTGTGGGACTTTTTGGGAGCCTAGCTGCGTACGGAACCCCAAAAACCAATCACCGCCTTCAGGCTTTCTAAGGGTGTAATTTTTTTATTTCACTTCTCACTGCCAATCACAGTTTCGGAGGCCATGGAATGCCCAGATGGCATAAAACCCCCCAAAATGACCCCATTTTGGAAAGTAGACACCCCAAGCTATTTGCTGAGAGGTATTGTGAGTATTTTGCAGATCTCGCTTTTTGTCACAAAGTTTTGAAAATTGAAAAAAAAAAAAAATTTTTTTTTTTTCTTTACTTTCTTCATTTTCAAAAACAAATGAGAGCTGTAAAATACTCACCATGCCTCTCAACAAATAGCTTGGGGTGTCTACTTTCCAAAATGGGGTCATTTGGGGGGGTTTTGTGCTATTTTGGCATTTTATGGCCTTCGAAACGGTGATAGGTAGTGAGGAGTGAAATCAAAAATTTGCACCCTTAGAAATCCTGAAGGCGGTGCTTGGGTTTCGGGGCCCCGTACGCGGCTAGGCTCCCAAAAAGTCCCACACATGTGGTATCCCCATACTCAGGAGAAGCAGCAAAATGTATTTTGGGGTGCAATTCCACATATAACTATGGCATGTGTGAGCAATATATCATTTAGTGACAACTTTTTGAAAAAAAAAAAAAATCTTTTTTATTTTTGTCTTTATTCAATCACTTGGGACTAAAAAAAAAAAATATTCAATGGGCTCAACATGCCTCTCAGCAAATAGCTTGGGGTGTCTACTTTCCAAAATGGGGTCATTTGGGGGGGTTTTGTACTTCTCTGCCATTTTAGCACCTCAAGAAATGAAATAGGCAGTCATAAATTAAAAGCGGTGTAAATTCCAGAAAATGTACTCTAGTTTGTAGACGCTATAACTTTTGCGCAAACCAATAAATATACGCTTATTGGCATTTTTTTTACTAAAGACATGTGGCTGAATACATTTTGGCCCAAATGTTTGACTAAAATTGAGTTTATTAGATTTTTTTTATAACAAAAAGTAGAAAATCTCTTTTTTTTTCAAAATTTTCGCTCTTTTTCCGTTTATATCGCAAAAAATAAAAATCACAGAGGCAATCAAATACCATCAAAGAAAGCTCTATTTGTGGGAAGAAAAGGACGCAAATTTCGTTTGGTTACAAAATTGCATGACCGCGCAATTACCAGTTAAAGTAGTGCAGTGCGAAATTGAAAAAAGACCTCTGGTCCTTTGGCTGCCAAATGGTCCGGGGCTGAAGTGGTTAACCCAATTTGTATCATACAGCATGAGGGGGGTTAATATATTGCCATTGGTCACTGATGTATTAGTGACCAGTAGCAGTTAATTAACCCCTTTGTGCTGCATTGGTGGCACCAGTGTCAGTGTTAATTTACACTAACACTGGTGCCACCAATGCAGCACAAAGGGGTTAATTACTGCTACTGGTCACTAATGCATCAGTGACCAATGGCAATATATTAACCCCCCCTCATGCTGTATGATACTGAAATTGAATACCATTGGTAATTAACCTCCCCTCAGCCACCTCCACCACCCCAAATCTACAGAGTTAATTAAGCTGCAATCCTCTGATTACTTGTGTGATACACACTGCAGTCATGCAGTGTTTAGTTCTTCCTCCTCAGCTCCTCTTGGTCACAGCACTCTATGATGCTCCTCTGAGTCCTCCCATCCCGCCTCCCATCATCGCCGACCTCTCAGTGAGTGATGTCATGCCGGGCCGGCCGGAACTACGAAGCGCCTGTCAGGGGGGGAGTCCGAGTAGCTCCACTGACAGGGAAGGCAAGTGAAGGGCTGGAATGCTGGCTTGTGCCGGGTGCAGGAGTGCACTCGGCACATCGTTGCAACTGCAGCTATTAGATCTCTCTCGGGATGTTCAATCGTGTTCAAGTCTGGGCTCTGGCTGGGCCACTTAAGGACATTTACAGAGCTGCCCCGTAGCCACTCATTTGTTATCTTGGCTGTGTGCTTAGGGTCTTTGTCCTTTTGGAAGATGAACCTTTGCCCTAGTCTGAGGTCCAGAGCTCTCTAGAGTAGTGTCAGGTCACCTGAGACCAGGTGACAGGTGCACTCTGTAGGAGTTGGAAGTGCACCGCTAGGTAGTGGACCTTAGGACTGACTGCTGCGGATTGTACCCAGGGAGATATAGGACACAGGTATACTGGATCACTAACGCAGATCCCAGTGGGAGCTAGAGCATAGATTCCCCAGGGTGTGGAGTCTAAGAGCCAGGAGGTGTTCGCCAGAGCCTCTAGTGGTGAGGATGGACTTCGCTGCAGTCTGGCTCCAGGTCGCGACCCCTAGGGTCTCACAGCTCAGGCTCACCGTAGACTACAGGAGAAGGAAGCAGCAGGCTGGAACGACAAGGATAGTAAGGGGATAAGGCAGAGGTCAGGGCAACTAGCAGACAGGGACAACAGAGTACACGCCAAAGGTTCAGGGTCACAGGCAGACAGGGATGGTCGGGGACAAGCCAAAGGGTCAAGGTCACAAGCAGACACGAAACGTTGAGAACACGCCAAGGTCCGTAACAGAGACAAACATAGAGCACATGGCACGCAGGAAACAGGAAGCCGACTACACCATAGATACACAATGGTTGATCAGCACCACTGGCTTGCAGTGCACAGGTTAATATAGGGTTCCCTGATAGGGCCTGGGGTGGAGCCATGCTTAGAGGAGAGGTTATAAAAACCACCAGGTGAGAGTGGCTGGCCTCTTAGTCTGAACACATGAGGAGAGGTAAGCAAACAGGGAAAGATTACTGCATAACCATGACAAGTAGGTTTTGTCTCTACAGTGCTGCGTTCATCTTTCCCTCGACCCTGACTAGTCTCCCAGTTGCTGCCGCTGCCTGATTTTTAGCTTCCCCAATGTGTTTGTTGAGCTATTTTCATGACAGCCTTGCCTCGCCCATCCCCTCCCTGATTAGCCCTATCGCCGCTTGTGTGATAGTATATATTCTCTCCCTCCAGAAGGGGCAGGTCAGCCTAAAGACAGAGGGAGGGAACTCGGAAACACGTTGCGGCCTGCCCCCTCCCCAGCTTGTGTGTCTTGTCTTGCCATAGTTCGTAGAGGCGCGTGAGAGAATGTGATGCCGCCATTCCTCTGTCCATCAACATGGTGGGTCCTGGCTTGTGTGAGCGGTTGCTTTTTGCCTGGCGTTTTCATCTATGGACTTTCAATGGTGGTATCTCAGAGTTTGCTGATGTCTTCAGTCCCTGTTGTCATCGCCAATGGGTCCAGACGTTACACTGCTGCCCTCCAGTCCATCCTGTCTACCGTCCTGGGCAATAACACATGATACCACAGCATCTCTACACCCAGCTTGCAAGGTTTTCAGATGTAAGTGGATATTTAATAAAGTGTTGTTGTTTTTACCTTAACTGACCTGGCGCCCTTCTCTCTCTTCTCTTCAATCCCGTCTCGGAGGTCTACAGATAATTCCTTGGACTTCATAGCTTAGTTTGTGCTTTGACATGCACTGTTAACTGTGGGATCTTATAGAGACAGATGTGTGCCTTTCCAAATCATGTCCAATTAACTGAATTTACCACAAATGGACTCCAATCAAGTTGTAGAAACATCTCAAGGATGATCAGTGGAAACAGGATGCACCTGAGCTTAATTTTGAATGTCATGGCAAAGGCTGTAAATACTTAGGTACATATAATATTTGCGTTTTTTTATTTTTGATACATTTGCAAATAATTTTTGAAAATAATTAAATTTATCAATTTTTGCAATAGGGCTGTAACATAACAAAATGTGGAAAAAGTAAAGTGCTGTGAATACTTTTCGGATTCACTGTAATATGCTAAATTACTGTGCCGGAAGTGAGTCTTGCTTAATAAAATCAAGATAAAGGTTTACATTAAAAATTCATCCAACTTTAACCCAGTATTCAAATATTGTTCTAATTGGATTCATTTGGAAAAAAATAGGGTAAGGTTAGTTGAATCTTGTGTGAAAGCATGTATAACTAGACCCCTTTGTCTGAGCCTACCTTTAAGAAGAACTTAAGGTGGAGATTTATGTACTAAAACTGGAGCACACAGAATCTGGTGCAGCTGTGCATAGTAACCATTCAGCTTCTAACTTCAGCTTGTTCAATTAAGCTTTGATAATTAGGCCTCATGCACACTGGACATTTTTACAGCTGCTGTTATTGTCTTTATACACAAGAAAACATAAATTGCCCATGGGACTTTATATGAGGTGCAACACACTTGAATGTACAATCAACAAGGTAAAAATGTATTGGTAAATACAATTTCAACAGATCAACAGTAATATAATGCCATATAGTCAAGCAGATTGGTCAATATATACATATTCCGTAGCCAGGTACAGTGTTACAAGGATCAGTCAATAATAGGTGTAAACATGCATCTAGGTAAGCCAAAGCATTTCGTGACACAACGTCACTTCCTCAGGGGTTGATGCACACACAATTGTCTAAAAAGTAGAAAAAGTTTAGGAATATATGACATACATAATAAGATGTATTCTGTTAATGCAAACATTGAATATCAACCAAGGGGGGACCCATACTTACAAATCTGCAAGACATCATATGCTCATGACCTGATGGTGGTCGCTTGGAAATTTCTGACCAAGGAACTGTGGATGTGGGATTCGAAGGGCCCAGCAGTGCAAACAGGACAAGATGGAACCTGCTGGCATGGAGAGCAATCCAACAAGTCTTCCGCCGTGGTGTCTGTGAAAGGTGTGTCTAAGTGTTGGCAATAAGGAAATGATATGTGTGAAGGATGTGAGATGTATGTATGTATGTATACATACATAAAAAACGTGTGCAAAAAATTATAAATGCCAAAAAAAGGGGGAAAAACGGTAACAAAGTAAAAGACTTTTATTTAAAAAAGGGAAGGGGGAAAAAAAAAAAGCAACCAGAAACTGAACCCTTATGGCTCCATGGAAAGATAGTAAGTGTGAATGACCTGCTGGACTGGGTGCAAAACCACATGAGGTATGTTAATAAGTAGAATCCAAGTAAAATACATATATATATATATATATATATATATATGCAGCTTAGTATGACTATGCCTAGATATAAATGGTCTATCTCAGTGGTGCAGGATCAATGCCAAAGAAAAATAAAATAACAACTACCAACTAAGTGAAATGGGTGAGAAAAGGGAGATATTGAATGGAACAGTGAGATCTGCTGACAAGGAGTAAGGAATAATGTAGCCGACCACTTTATAGAGAGTGCAGGGCTAATGCTCCCCCGCCCATCCTATTTATATCTCTGCAGAGCTCCAAACAAATTCCTCCCAACGTCAGGTGAGCGGCACCCCTGTGGAGGAGGGAGGGGGAAAGGGAGAAGGAGAAGAAATCATCTTCACCATTCTCAACTATTAGTATGTGGGAAGGACAGCGCTGGCAAGCGCAAATCTTCTTGCATTTGCGATGGACAAAGCCACGCAAGCCGACGTAGTCACATCACAGCCAAGTCGCCAATGTGCGCTGGACAGTTGCCTGATGTCGATGTTATCGGAGACCCCACCTATCAAGTCCAATGGAGGAATAGCATTGCAGCTCCCGGGACAGAAAAAACTGTTGCGACCACAGGGAAATGAGCATGTGGCATGTATATATAAATAAGGTGAACATATTGCATAATGACAGAGTAATATCCAATGCTAGGACCTGTATGAGTAAAAGAGTACAACCAACCACTGGAGAGTGAAGGTGTCTTCCACCTATATATTGCAACTATCTAAAAAAAATATGGTTGGATGTGCCCAGTGAGGCGCCTCCATCCCCGTTCAATATACACAAGAGAACATAAATTGCCCATGGGACTTTATATGAGGCGCAACACACTCAATTCTAAAATAAACAAGGTTAAAATGTATTGGTAAATACGATTTCAACAGATCAACAGTAACAAAATGCCATATAGTCAAGGAAATTGGTCAGTATATACATATTAGTTACAAAGATCAATCAATAATGGGTGGGACCTTGCATTTATGTAACCCAACATGTTTCGTGACATGACTTCACTTCCTCAGGGGTTGATGCACACACAATTGTCTAAAAAGTAGAAAAAGTTTAGGAATATATGACATACATAATAAGATGTATTCTGTTAATGCAAAAATTGGTTATCAACCAAGGGGGGGACCCATACTTACAAATCTGCAAGACATCACATGGTTATGACCTAATGGTGGTTACTTGGAAATGTCTGACCCGGGAACACATATACTTGCACTCTCCTGAACTTATTTCTGTTATTTATGGTACACTGAATAACTGTAGTTCTCTATCGACCATCTCCTATGTGGGCCATTGGGAACGAGATCTTGTGATTTCCATAGACCTTGAATGTAACAAAGCCTGGAGGAGGAACAGCGACCAGTCTCCTCCTCCAGGCATCCCCATTCCCCACAATTAGAACACACATGAGGAAACACGTTTAACCCCTTGATCGCCCCCCTAGTGTTAACATCTTCCCTGCCAATGACATTTATACAGTAATCAGTAGCTATTTTTAGCTCTGATCACTGTATAAATGTCAATGGTCCCAAAAAAGTGTCAAAAGTGTCCGAACTGTCTACCGGAATGTCGCAGTCCCGCTAAAAATTTGCTGATCGCCATTACTAGTAAAAAAAAATTAATAATAAAAATGATATAAATCTATCCCCTATTTTGTAGACTCAATAACTTTTGTGCAAACCAATCAATATACGCTTATTGCGGTTTTTTTTTACCAAAAATATGTAGAAGAATATATATCGGCCAAAACTGATGAAGACATTTTTTATTTTTTTGGGGATAAAAAAATATTGTTTTTTTTTTTTAAATTGTTGCTCTTTTTTTGTTTATAGCGCAAAAAAAAAAAAAACTCAGAGGTGATCAAATGCCACCAAAAGAAAGCTCTATTTGTGGGAAAAAACGGACATCAATTTTGTTTGGATACAGCGTTGCACGACCGCACAATTGTGTGTTAAATTGTGTGTTAAAGCGACGCAGTGCTGTATCCCAAAAAATGGCCTGGTCATTAAGGGGACAAATCCTTCCGGTCCTTAAGTGGTTAAGTTAGCCCAATTGCACTTCCCAATTCCAGGCCTTTTTCCATTTCAACAAAAATTGGCGACCTACCTATTCTTGGCTGCCAAACAGACCATAGCCAGAGCATGGAAGAAACCCTCTGTCCACTTTCAATAATTGAAAGATAGTATGATCACATTAATCATTAATGATGTCTAGCATCTTAAATTAATCACACTCTAAATGCCTAAAAACATTGGAACAATGGCTTAACTATGCTTTACCATCTTTGCATCCCTTTATTTTTAGGTTACTTATAACGCACTACCTAGCCTCTGTCTGTGACTAACACCCCCTTTGCCCATCTTTCTTGTTCTTACTTCTTCCTTTCTCATTCTTAATGTGGAACTTTTGGCTTCACAATGAAAATGGGTGGAAAGGCAGGATTTTTATGCCTTTTTTTGATTAAAGCTATTTAAATGCCTGTCCGCCCCTGTACATTCACAGCTCACTGCACAAATTCAGCAATGTTGATTCTGACATAACTCCTGCGCATCTCAGCCTGGCCAATGACAGCGACTGGCAATGAAACTTCAAAAGCCGGCTGCCTGAAGATGTCATCGGCTGGCGGTGGATCCCGGGGATGGCACATCGCTGGATTCTAGGTGAGTATAGTTCTGCATTAATCTCTCTTGATTTACTTTGCTTCCCTCTCTATGTACTCCTTGTGTTTTCTTGGTATTAGTGTTGCTCCGAGATATTCTGACCCGGTCATAGCCTAAAGATTGTGCAAGCTCTACAATTGGACTCTCAGACTGTTACATTTGGCTGATTTGTTTATAACCTTATGTCTGTTTGAACATTCCATGCAATTGTCTTGTTCCCCTGTGTGTGAGAGAATTTTATGTTGTTTTACTTTTTTGAAACCAATAAAAATATTGCACAGAAAACATACTTTTTGAAGAATCCCTTATCTTTACCTTGAGTTATGTGACACATGTTCATTATGCCCTGTGACTATGCACTGCTGTGTCACAGAATTCACAGAATTCAGAGTCTGTTATCTGTACTACAGAGGTTTAATCTTAGAGAGATAGCAGCAAAGTCACTGGAATGCCAAGGAAAGGTAGGATTTTATATTGCAAAAATGGGATTATCCATTTAATTATAGAAGACGGTGCTGATATGGCTTGTCATATTACAGTATTTAAAAACAAAGCAGTCTGAGATCTGCAAGAAAAGTGGGTGAGATTGCTGAAATATATAGTTGACCTGGAGGGGATTTTTTTCCTCCCAACAAAACAAGAGTTTCAATTTAACCCAAGCTCACAGCATCAATCTAACATATGAGATCATGTAAACTGGCGAGGCTACCTTTAAAAAAGTTCATTCTGTACAGAAACAACAAACTGAGAATTTGCAGGATTAAAAGTATGTCTGGCGTTTATCTGAGTTGAGTTCTTTTTAATGAGAAGAGTTGAATTAGTGTGTGGAAGTACAGGCAAGCGATGTCTGGGACATGAAAATAAACGCTGACAAGAAATGGGATAATTTGATGATGGCTGGATGGTTCACAGAGATAATGAAGCAACAACACTGATTTGGCAAACACACTCACACATACGCAAACATCATTTATTTGCTTCATTAATCTGTTAATATTTGAAGGCTGGATCTTTATTTTTATAATTGAGCTAAAACATCTGTAAGAAATCTTTTTCTCTGTAATTTATTTTTTTAATCAGAAAGTGGCTATTACTGTACAGCAAACTGTTAAATAAAGTGGTAATAAACCAATCTTTTTTTGCATGAGATCATCATATAAAATGCTATGTTTAGATGGAACTTGAAATCAATTTTGTTCACTTGATTTTTTTTATATGTTTTGTATGTGAATAAGTTACTATATTATGTGGTTCTGTGTTCTTTCTAAAATTCAGCTCCCCTATGTACCAATATACCATTAATGTGCCTCTATTTCACAAAAATACAAGTTTTCTTTGATTTTGGAAACAAGGCCTACCTCATCCATGGCTATATTTTGCAGATCACTTCAGAAACTCCCTGGTATACAGACACAGACAGACAAGCCAGTAAGACACAGGAAGGCATTTACCACTGACCTCATTAGCACTCCTTCACCCATCAACTAAGTTTTCACAGCACCCCTATGCATGCATTTGCCTGGCTTCCAGAGCATCCTGTTAGACAGGCGTAGGGTGCATGCTAAACTCCCTGGGGCCACATTCAGCCCATGGGACACCCCTGATATAGTGCAAGAGCCTGCCTAATTGCATACAGAGTGATTGGATTGATGGTGTATGCTCCAATTATATTGTTTTGGTAAATCTAAAGGAGATTGTATAGTGTATAGCCACATTTATACACCTAAAATTACCTAGTTGTGCATTCAGTGTCGTTAATTGTTAACAACACACTAAACACAGAAGCAAACACACATTTTAGCACATGAAAAAACAGGTGATAATGTAAAAAATTTAACAAAAATGTCCCAAGAGCTACTTTGCCAGGTGTAGCGCAGCTCATTAAAATCAATAGGCTGCCCTTTGTGTGTCACTGGAAAAACAAACTAAAAACATGTGCTCCCACTACTCTAGGTGTTAATGGGGCCTGAAAGTGAAATTGCTGCGTTTACACAAGAATAATAAGGCTCCTTTCACATCTGTGTGTTTCCAAACGCATGGCAAACTGCACAGAAAATGTGTGCTTCGCCATGTGTTTCAAAACTTTAGCAAATTTGCATTGTGTTTGTGTTGTCATTACATGTTAAAGGCTCTTCAAGTGCGGCAAACGCACTAAAACTGCAGTAACACACCATGCTCCATTCCAAAAATAGTTCTGCAGCTTCTCTGGGGCGATTGTTGTGCGTAGGTCAGCCCATTCAAGTGAATGGGCTGCCCTATGCATGACGAGTAAAAGTGCTCCAAAACACCCAAAACAAACGCATGCGGGAATGTGAGTTTCCGCTATGTGGAGATGTGAACGGGGCCTGACAACTGAGTGTTTCTGTCCACTCCCTCCTATGTACTTGTATAAAGATGGCCATACACTATGCAATCTGATTGTACAATCTCTGTACAACTTCCTATACATTTACCAGACCTATGGAATAGAAAGACACACCTGAACAATCCATTAAATTTGTATCAAATCAGGCAGGTCCTTGTACTACATACTGTAGCTGATGGAAGATCTAATGGAGATTGGACAGTCAGATTGTATAGGAAGTGGGTAGAATGTAGTACAGTGGAACCTCAGATTGCGAGTAACGAGCGTTTCTCAATACGAGCAATCCTGACTCGGTTAGCGAGTGTTGTCTCGCAAAAAACAAACAGGATTCAAGCCTCTGCGGTGTGCACTACCGCATTTGTCCAGATGTGCGGGGGCGCCAATGAGACTCTGAGCCATTGAGAGATGCTCAGGAATACTCAGAAATACTCAGTTTCCGAGTATTTCCAAGCCTTTCCGAGGGCTTCTGAGTGCAGCCGAGTGGTATTTACGAGTCTCTCCAGTGCCCCCACCTCTGGCCACATGCAGTATTGCATGCCATAGAAGTCAATGTGGAACGAATTATCTTCATTTCCATTGACTTCTATGGGGAAATTCGCTTTGATATGCGAGTGCTTTGGATTGCAAGCATTCTCCTGGAACGGATTATGCTCATAATTCAAGGTTCCACTGTATTGTAATGAGGGAGGTGTGGTCCAGAGTGGTGAACACACCCTATCACACAATCTTCTGTGATGCAACAAGGAAGTAAAGGCTTCTGGGAGATGACCTAACAGGAAGTGAATGCTGATACAAGCGACAGGAAGTGATGGAATCTGAAAATCTGTTCAAAGATACAAAAAAGATCTGACAAGATTCGAAACCTCCCGTGGATGAAGTAAGAGAAAATTGGTCCAGAAATGGCATTGGAAAACACTTATAATTATTATGAAAAGTGAAATTCTGCCCGAAAAGGTAAACTTATCCTTTAATGGTATTAAATGTTTCTGTTTTATAGTGACATTTTTTAAATTTAATTTGAAGACGTTATATAATGCTGTGCTTGCTATACGCAATAGTTGTGTTTGGGTTTTTGTATCTCGGTGCAAAATCTCCTGACTGTTCTGACACCATAAATTAACTAAAAGCTGTGGAATTGTTACTTAACAAATTTTTATTTTTTTTTAATATCTCTGGTTGTATGCAGTTTGTTTAGCCTGCTGTTTTATAGCAGCTGTACAACAATTTAGTGAAATGAATGTGTATCCAAAGCAATTTTTTGGGATGGTGTAGGGCAGTGATGGCAAACCTTGGCACCTCAGATGTTTTGGAACTACATTTCTCATAATGCTCCACTACACTGCAGAGTGCATGAGCATCATGGGAAATGTAGTTCCAAAACATCTGGGGTGCCAAGGTTTGCCATCACTGGTGTAGGGGAAGGTTAGGACCTTCCTGTTAAGGCTTTTTTTTATTGCAGTCTGTGTCCCCACTTAGGAGATGTACTATTTATCCTAGTGACCACTGTCACTGGGAATGAAAGACAACATTTTAAAGTGGAAGATAAGGCTAATACTCCCTCCCTCCTCCTACCAACCCTTATACCTTGCATAAAAAACGATTTTTGTCCTTTCCTAATTTTAATCTGGTGCGTTCATGTGATCCTGCAGCTCTGGCCCCCCTGTGTCAATGAGTGGCTGCTGTAGGGGACAGGAAGCACAGATAACAGCTGGGCCATGGGTTCCTATGGCTCACAAGGGATCCGGATCTGCAGGAGCATGTGACTGCACTGAAGCAGAATTAAAATAGGTAAGTACTCAGATCTTTTCTATACAAGGTATTCAGAATAGAAAGGAGGAGGAGAGTGGGAGATTTTTTTAAGAATAGTTAGCATCGGCCTTTACTACCACTTTAAGTTGGAACAGGTAAGTGGGCAAGTCTTCCAACGGAATACTTGTTCAAGAGAAGATTGCCCTCACTTAGGGGGGACTTTCTCTTACCTCCTGTTGCGTCTATAATGCCCCGTACACACTTTGGGATTTTACGACGGAAAATGTCCTATTGGACAATGTTGTCGGAAATTCCGACCGTGTGTAGGCTCCATCGGACTTTTTCCGTCGGATTTTCCGATGGACAAAGTTTTATCTCCTGCTCTCAAATTTTTAGACAACAAAGTCCTATCTGACTTTTTCCGATCGTGTGCAGTGAATTCCGACGGACAAAGTGCCATGCATGCTCAGATCACATTACAAGACCAAAGCTATTGGCTACTAACCTCTACGTAGTCCCGTCATAGGCAACAAACGTCACCACGTTCAGAATGATCGGATTTTCCGACAACTTTGTCCGACCGTGTGTATGCAACACCAGTGTCGGACAAAATCCATCGGAAAAAATCCGATGGATTTCGTGGTCGGATTTTCCGACCGTGTGTACGGGGCATAAGAGCTCATGCACACAGCAGCTAAAAAAAAGCTACTTTTTCAGGCATTTGAGCTTTTATTTCAGCTTGAAGAAGCTTTTGCTTTTTTGTGCTCTTGTGCACTTTTGTTTTAAGCTTCTTCAAGCTCCTTTGAGCTTCTTTTAGCTTTTTTGAGCATAAGCATTTTTTTTCTACAAACCCTCCCAGATAGAATATTCTTAACCACTGTATAATCAAAACAAAAAGCTAGAACAAACATTTTTGCACATTTTCAAACTTCTTCGAGCTCTTTGAGGCACTAGCTCCTCTCAAAAACTCGATTTTGGTGGATTTTTTTTTCTGCCTGTAGGAGCATATGCCTGAAAAAAAGCCATAGTGTGCATGGACACATTGGCTAACATGGAGGGGCGTTTCTAGGCAGAAAAAGTAAGAGCTTAAAAAAGCTTCTTTGAGCTCCTTTGAGCTGCAGTGTGCATGAGCTCTAGAACAGAAAGTGGAAGGAAAACTCCACACTAGAACTAAGATGGTGAAAAGCTTATTTTTTATCTAAAACTAGAAAAAGTGTACTTAAAAGTACATATTTATACTTTAAAGTAAACATGCAAAGGGCAAAAAAACTACTAAGAAAACTGGTGGAAATTAGGCAATGTAAGATGACAGATTGTTAATTTCCTTCCAATTTCTAAGTATGGTTAAAAGTAGTTATCCTCTCCTCCCATGAAACAAAGCAATGCTGAGTCTCTGAAAGACTTGTTTACCAGGCTGTTTTGCTGTCACATGGATTAGGGTTTACAGTGGGGAAAATAATTAGTTGATCCCCTGCAGATTTTGTAAGTTTGCCCACTTACAAAGAAATCAAGGGTCTATAATTTTTATCATAGGTGTATTTTCAATGATAGAGACAGAATATCAACCAAAAATCCAGAAAAAGACAAATGTTATAAATTAAGTTGCAGTTCAGTGAGTAAAATAAGCAAAACATGACTTAGTACTTGGTGGAGAAACCCTTGTTGGCAAGCACACAGGTAAGTTGGTTCTTCTAGCTGGTGACCAGGTTTGCACACATCTCAGGAGGGATTTTGGTCCACTCTTCTTTACAGATCTCCTTTAAATCCTTAAGATTTCTTGGCAACTGGAAGTTTCAGCTCCCTTCATAAATTTTCTATAGGATTAAGGTCTGGAAACTGACTAGGCCCCTCCATGACCTTAATGTGCTTCTTCTTGAGCCACTCCTTTGTTGCCTTAGCGGTAAGTTTTGGGTCATTGTCATGCTGGAAGACCCATCCATGACCCATCTTCAGTGTTCTGGCTGAAGGAAGAAGGTTCTCATCCAATATTTTACAATATATGGCCCCATCCTTTGGCCCCTCAATGCGGCAAAGTCGACCTGTACCTTTAGCAGAGAAACAGCCCTAAAGCATCGTTTCCACTTCTGTGCTTGACTGTAAGGATGGTATTCTTAGGGTCATAGTCAGCATTTTTCATCCTCCAAACACATCTTCCACAGGACACAGAACATGTAAACGCAATTATTTAAGTAAATATAAACTGCTAAATACCTTTTCTCATCAAGAGTTTATAGCAGTCTTATGACTTCTATCAGTGGTTAAATCTTGTAGGAGGAGTTTTCATTCTCCCCTGATTGTCCTATGTGGCTGCAGGACCCCTGACCCTCTATCTGGACAGTGCTGATTGGCCCTGTGCTAATCACATGCACACTCCCAAGAAAAAAGATAGATAGCAGATAGATTGGGGACTGTGGAAGAAGGGGAGGATCAGAGAAGACAGGATCAAAAAGCCTTTTTACATAATGCAGAAGATTAACCCCTTAGGCTCCACAGTGAGTATAACAGGAATGCTTTACTGCATATACAGATTGATTTCACTGTTGGGGGTTTAGTAACACTTTAAAGTATAGCTACCGTATTTATCGGAGTATAACATGCGCCGGCATATAACACACACCCCAAGTTTAGGAGGGAATTTTAAGGAAAAAAACTTTTAGGAGGGAAGTTTAAGGAAAAAAACGTACATTTAAATGCCCATCAATGCAACCTTGTCAGTTCCACCTCCAGCCTTGTCAGTTCCACCTGCAGTCATGTCAGTTCCACCTGCAGCCTTGTCAGTTCCACCTGCAGTCATGTCAGTTCCACCTGCAGCCTTGTCCCAGTTCCACCTGCAGAATTTAAAAATTGCGCCGCCGAGATACAGAGCCGGATGTCCTGTGTATCTCGGCGGTGCTCGATAGTTCTCGTCAGCTTTCGGCTGCTCTCGCCGGCTTTTGGCCGTTCTCTGAGACTTTCGGACACTCTCGGCCATTCTCGCGGCTCACGCGGGACGGCGAGAGCCGCTGAGAATGTCCGAAAGCCTCCGAGAACAGCTGAAAGCCTCCGAGAATAGTCAAAAGCGGCCACAAGCCTCCGAGAATGTCCGAAAGCGGGCGAAAGCATCCGAGAACAGCCGAAAGCCTCCGAGAACGGCCGAAGGCCGCGAGAATGCCCTAAAGCCACGATTTTCCCCTGATTTTTAGGGGGAAAAGGAGCGTGTTATACGTGTTATACGCCGATAAATACGGTAAGTCTATTTTGGATCAAGACAAGGAAATTGTTTAAATCCCTGTCACGTTTTATTTTTTTCATGCATGTCCCATTGGAGATATTTCCCTTTACAACAGGAAGTTGGAGGAAATGTCTCCAAAGATTTTTACCTCTTAAACAGTTGTCATAGGAACAGGGGTCAGCAGTGGAAGATTTCCCCTCTATTCCGAACAACTAGTCCTTGGTGACAAATAGGGTGACTTTCCCCAAGGGGGCACATTAATAAAAGAGTTTTAACATGCCTTATCAAAACTAAAATAATACTTTTTACAATTTAACCATTATTTCGTTAGATGAAAAAAAATCAGAAAAATATAACAGAGGTTTAAAACCTAGTGGCATAGTAGCAGGTTGAAATATTTTTAGTTGAAATTATTATCTGCATGATTATCTGCATGAGCTAAACACTGAAATAGATTATTTTAATGAGCTTGTTGACACCTGTGTCTTTGAATGCAATGGTTGCGTTCATGGAGAACCATTTTTTCTTTACACTGGCACCACAGGTGATAATCAGGATGGTGATGCCTAGTCCTAGAGAAACTAGCAATGTTTTGGGGCCACGACAATCTCGAAATTGAAGTCGCTTTGAGTTTCCAAAATCACATTTGAGGCTTTATACAAAAATGTCTAAAATTAGGCTTTCATCTGGGGTAGGCCTCACGTTTTTGAACATTTTTCTTACAAGGCTTTATAGCAGACATATATAAAATACACAAACTAATACAGCATTGTAATTATTAATACACTATTAAATTTATTTTTTAATGCAGTGTGAGTATCTGAATTTGACTTGGTATCAGTCTCTTGCATTTGCTGCGCAGCAGGGATGGGGTGTGAGGACAAAGCAGTACAAGGAATCCATTAATTGTGACAAGAAGCATGCTGATAGGAAGAGAATGCACAGTGACAGAGAGGTAAGCTAATCACTGTGCTTCTCTTTTCACTGTGCACTCATATGTTTGGATGGGTCAAAGCCAACCTGGGCTCAGAGGAAGTTAGTTAACCACTTGCTTACTGGGCACTTAAACCCCCCTCCTATCCAGACAAATTTTCAGCTTTCAGCGCTGTCGCATTTTGAATGACAATTGCGCGGTCATACAACACTGTACCCAAATTACATTTTTATCATTTTTTCCCCCAAATAGAGTTTTCTTTTGGTGGTATTTGATCACCTCTGCGATTTAAAAATGTAAAAGACCGAATTTAAAAAAAATAAAAATCTTTTTTTTATAAAATTTTGTTCTAAAAATTTGAAATGGGTAATTTTTGTCTGTCATTGATGTACGCTGATGAGGCGGCAGTGACGGGCACCGATAGGTAGCAGTGATGGGCACTGATGGGTGGCAGTGATGGGCACTGATGGGTTACACTGATAGGCAGCACTTTTAGGTGGCACTGATTGGCAGCACTGGTGGGCATTGATTGGTGGCACTGGTGGGCATTGATTGGTGGCACTTGTGGGCATTGATAGGTGGCACTTGTGGGCATTGATAGGTGGCACTTGTGGGCATTGACAGGTGGCACTTGTGGGCATTACATGAGGCATAATTGCCTCTGACTTTTAGGGACCGATGTCCCTTTAAAATGAGCCGTTGATCGGCTTTTTTGTTTCTCCTCCGCTGTCAGCGTGAGGAGAAAAAAAAACGATCACCGAGCTTTTGTTTTCATCATGTGATCAGCTGTTATTGGCTGACAGCTGATCACATGGTGAGGGTCCGGGACCCACCCCTTACTCGGATCGCTGATCACCCGAGTCTCAGTGACTCAGTGATCACAGCGCAGGGAGCGTGCACAGGGGAGGACGTCATATGACGGCCTACCAGGAATTCACATCCACGCTGTAGCTGTCATTCGGCCATAGCGTGGATGTAAAGGGGCTAAATGATGGTGGCCATCAGACTGGGGACATCTAGAGTCAGAAAAAGGTATTACTATGATAACTCTGGACTGAAGTTTAAGAAGAATATTTGATCTGTTTATGGGCTATTCATTTTTATCTTGTTATTTGTGGCTGTAGTTCTGCTTTAAGGCCTGGTTCACACCTATGCAGGTTGCAGTTTGCATATTCCAGGTGCATTTTGCGTTTTTCAATACACATTTTGATCAATTGAAGTCTATGGAACCAAAAACCAGACCCTTTCCATAAAATGCATAAATGTGAACATTACCCATAGGAAACCATGTTAAATGGACTGTAATACGTTTCTGCAAAACTTAAGACGCACAAATAAAATGCATAGGTGTGAACCAGGCCTTAAAAAGGGAAAAAATGTGCACCAAGTCTGGATTGGCTGGCAGATCAGGTGATATTTGTCAATATCTCTCACAAATATACCCAATGTGGGTGACATGTCGACTTCGGTGACAAATTCAGCCATCTAATTAAAGCAGTTCAGGAAACAACAAGGAAACTACGTTGTATAAAGATTATGCTTTTGCAAATGACCCTAAGCCAAAATATTACAGTAATAAACTGCATGCAACATAACAACATCAGCTATACTAAAGTCTTTTAGTACTGAATTTTGTGATAACATTTGCTAACCTTTGGTTATTGTGCACATGTCAGAACAACTTATTAATCTTGTAACATTTGTTGTCAGCAATGCACACACGAGGTGTCAGCAGCACCTGCATTTTTCCTTTATTTCATACAGACTGTTTCTAAATTATTCTAGGAAACGTGATCAACAGTCAGAAAAGGGATTTAAGGGGCAGCAGTGTTTCTTTGTTTCCTCAATATAACGCTAGATTAAAGTATTGCATGACTGAATAATGATTGAACGGAGCTTTGCAACACATATTTTGTACTCCTTTGATCCCAATAATGGCCAATAATAGGTTCTGCCTACAGCAGTGGCAGTATGTGCAGCTGGAGACCGAGTTCCAGGTTTGTGAATGAGATTTTTCGATATAGCTCATGGGATCGCATTACTGCGGACTTCAAAAGGCAAGTACATAACATATAAAATTCTCCATAAAGAGATCTATAAAGTCTAATGGGTAAATATTAGGAAGCCAAATCTCGAATGTTTTGTTTCTGGCAAATCTTGCTTTGTTGAATCGTCATAAAGACAGATCTCTAAAGCCCAGCACACACTGCAAATTCTTTTTCATTCAGCCCAGCGGGTTGAATTAAAAAAAAAACTGACATATCGCCACATCAACACAAGTGATTATTGGTGCAGCGATCTCCCTTGCTGTGCTATTGTATTCTGACAAAGGGACCTCCCCTGCCGGAATACACTGATCAGTGCTCGCAGCCATTGGCTGCAAGTGCTAATTGAATGCTGGTTTTCCAGTATGTCCTTTCCACTGCCGGACACACTGCTGTACACACTATCTTCCTGCTGAACCAGCCAATAATCAGACAGTGTGTACCCAGCTTACAATGTCAAAATTCCTGGGGGCACTAAAACAAAATGCATTTAAATAAAAAGTCACATCAAAATGTTAACATTTTTATTTAATCCTCTAGGGGAGTGGTTCTCAACCCTGTCCTTAATTACCCCCAACAGGCCATGTTTTGGGAATTTTTCTTAGATAAAATAGCTGTCCAAAATACCAAGCCATTGACTCTGATTTAAAGCACCCACCTGTGCAAGATAAAGGAAAACCTGCAAACATGGCCTGTTGGGGGTATTTGAGGACAGGGTTGAGAACCACTGCTGTAGGGAACCAATTGTATATAGCACTTGGTCCAATTGTGATTGGTGGCTCAGTTGTAAAGGCAGGCTCTTTATTTAAGATACGATAATCAATGTCTCTTCTACAATAAAATGCATCTACCTGCCTGCTTTCACCATTCTCCAGCATATAAACTGAGCTGCACATGTGCAGCTTGGCTTACGTTGCTTGCACTGTTCCTGTGTGCGAGTAAATTTACACCTGTGCTTGCTCAGGAGTGATGTCATCTGGCGCCTCCAATGTAAACAGCCAACTACCGGCAACCAAAGAAGATACCTGGGGAATGGACAGATGAGGGCCATTGAAGGAAAGGTAAGCTTAGCTCCACTTTAACCACTTGCTTACTGGGCACTTAAACCCCCCTCCTTTCCAGACCAATTTTCAGCTTTTAGCGCTGTCGCACTGTGAATGACAATTGCGCGGTCATACAACACTGTACCCAAATGAACCCAATTTTTATCATTATTTCCCCCTAAATAGAGCTTTCTTTTGGTGGTATTTGATCAGCTCTGCGATTTTTATTTTTTGTTAAAAAAAATTTAAAAGACCAAATTAAAAAAAAAATGTATTTTTTTTACATTTTGTTATAAAAATATAAAATGGGTAATTTTTGTCCGTCATTGATTTAGGCTGATGAGGCGGCAGTGACGGGCACCGATAGGTGGCAGTGATGGGCACTGATGGGTTACACTGATAGGCAGCACTTTTAGGTGGCACTGATTGGCAGCACTGGTGGGCATTGATAGGTGGCACTGGTGGGCGTGAGGGGAAAAAAAAAGATCACAAGCTTTTGTTTTTATTATGTGATCAGCTGTCATTGGCTGACAGCTGATTACATGGTAAGGGGCCGGGACCCGCCCCCGCCCCTTACTCGTATCGATGATCACCCGAGTCTCGGTGACTCGGTGATCACAGCGCGCCCTGCTGGGGAGCGTGCAGAGGGGAGGCCATCATATGACGGCCTCCCGGGAATTGAGATCCAGGCTGTGGCTGTCATTCGGCCATAGCGCGGATGGCAAGTGGTTAATACTAGCTGTAGCTCCACCCCAGTCTGAAAGTCTGCATGGGCATTCCTATGGGGGGACTGAGCCCCTGCCCCCTTAAATCTGACTGTTCTTTTAGTATTATGAATGAACAATCAACGTTGCTGGGCTGTATGATTGAGCTGACAGCTGATAGTAAACATACAGCACACTGGCAGCTCTATCAAACACCCCAGATAGTGCTGCTTGTTCATTCATAATAGTAAAAGGTCATTCAGCACTGCAAGGTTGTGTGATCTATCTGTTTCCAAGCTACCCCACAACAATGAACTTTTACAATTGTGATTTACAGCGCCTTGAAAAAGTATTCATACCCCTTGATTTTCCACATTTTGTCATGTTACAACCAAAAACTTAAATGTATTTTATTGGGATTTTATGTGATAGACCAACACAAAGTGGCACATAATTGTGAAGTGGAAGGAAAATGATAAATGGTTTTCAAAATTTTTTACTAATAAATATCTGAAAAGTGTGGCGTGAATTTGTATTCAGCCCCCTTTACTCTGATACCCCTAACTAAAATCTAGTGGAACCAATTGCCTTCAGAAGTGACCTAATTAGTAAATAGAGTCCACCTGTGTGTAATTTAATCTCAACCCCCCACTAGCTGTCACAAACGGTGTTCTGTGAATTGGAAAACTACAACGTCTGACAGCCTTTGCGGCTGTCTGCTTGTAGTTCTCAATGAACTACCACGGCGCTGTTAAGCACTGTGGCATGCATGCTTCCTGTCAGTGTAACTGCCTGGCCATATGGCCGAAGGTACAGCCAAACACACAGTATCTCATAATAGTGAGTACACCCTCACATTTTTGTAATTATTTTATTATATCTTTTCATGTGACAACACTGAAGAAATTACACGTAGTGAGTGTACAGTTTGTATAACAGTGTAAATTTCCCCTCAAAAAAACTCTACACACAGCCATTAACTAGTTACCAACCGCCCGCCGCAGTTGTACTGAGGCAAGTTGGCTCCCCTGTGTGAATTGCCATCATTGTACACGAGCAGGGGAGCCAACCAGTGGTTGTAAACAAACAGATCCCCGTTCTGTCAGGGGAGGCGAAATAGAACATCTGTTCATAGTGATTAGGAACAGTAATCTGTCTCCTCCTCCAGTCAGCGCCGCCCCCATACAATTGGAAACACTCCCAGGGAACACACTTAACCCCTCGATCACCACCTAGTGTAAACCCCTTCCTGCCAGTGACATTTATACAGTAATCAGTGGCTATTTTTTGTTCTGATCACTGTATAAATGTCAATGGTCCCAAAAAAGTGCCAAGAGTGTCCGATCTGTCCCCAGCAAAAATTCAGTCCTGCAAAAATTCACAGATCACCGCCATTACTAGTAAAAAAAAAAAAAAAATGCCATAAATATATCCCCTATTTTGTAGACCCTATAACTTTTGTGCAAACCAATCAATATAAGCATATTGCGATTTTTTTTTAACCAAAATATGTTAAAGAATACATATTGGCCTAAACTGATGAAGATTTTATTTTTATTTTTTGTAATTGGGATATTTATTATCGCAAAAAGTAAAAAACATTGTTTATAGCGCAAAATATAAAAACTGCAGAGGTGATCAAGTACCACCAAAAGAGAGCTCTGTTTGTGGCAAAAAAACTGTTTGGGTACAGCATCGCATGACCACGCAATTGTCAGTTAAAGCATCGCAGCGCCGTATCGCAAACAATGGCCTGGTCAAACAATGCGGCCCAGTCTCCGAAGGGAGGAGATCATGCTCTGCTTCAGTATGTCACAGTACATGTTGGCATTCATGGTTCCCTCAATGAACTGTAGCTCCCCAGTGCCGGCAGCACTCATGCAGCCCCAGAAAATTCTACTCCGAGCACAGTGCTTGACTGTAGGCAAGACACACTTGTCTTTGTACTCCTCACCTGGTTGCCGCCACACACGCTTGACACCATCTGAACTGAATATGTTTATCTTGGTCTCATCAGACCACAGGACATAGTTCCAGTAATCCATGTCCTTAGTCTGACTGTCTTTAAAAGAGGCTTCCTTCTGGGATGACAGCCATGCAGACCAATTTGATGCAGTGTGCGGCGTATGATCTGAGTACTGACAGGCTTATCCCCCACCCCTTCAACCTCTGCAGCAATGCTGGCAGCACTCATACGTCTTTTTCCCAAAAACAACCTCTGGATATGATACTGAGCCCATGCACTCAACTTCTTTGGTCGACCATGGCTAGGCCTGTTCTGAGTGGAACCTGTAATGCTAAACTGCTGTATGGTCTTGGCCACCATGCTGCAGCTCAGCTTCAGAGTCTTGACAATCTTCTGATAGCCTAGGCCATCTTTATGTAGAACAGCATTTTTTTTTTTCAGATCCACAGAAATTTTTTTGCCATGAGGTGCCATGTTGAACTTCCAGTGACCAGTATGAGAGAGTGAGAGCGATAACACTAAATTTAACACACCTGCTCCCCATTCACACCTGAGACCTTGTAACACTAACCAGTCACATGACACCGGGGCGGGACAATTGTGCCCAATTTAGACATTTTCACTTAAGGGTGTACTTTTTTGCCAGCGGTTTAGATATTAATGGCTGTGTGTTGAGTTATTTTGAGGGGACAGCAAATTTACACTTTTATACAAGCTGTACACTCACTACTTTACATTGTAGCAAAGTGTAATTACTTCAGTCTTGTCACATGAAAAGATATACTGTATTTATTGGCATATAACACATACTTTTTCACCCTGAAAACTGGGTGCAAATAGCGTGTTATATGCCAATACTTCAATTTTAGCTGCCTCAGAGGGGACGGGGGGAGGGGGGTGGGCGGTACGAGCGCCATCACATTACATACAGTGAAAATCTCCTGTTTACTTAGCGACCTCTGTAAAAGGAAGGTCCGTCTCCTGGGCTGCCATTGGACCACTGTTCTTTCTATCATAGGAGATTCTCATTGTATTTAATCTGTCAGCGCTTGTCCCGCCCCCTCCCTGTCCCCTCTAGGCTGCAGATGGGCATAGATCAGGCTGCACAGGTGGCAATGGTAAGGCTGCTGCATTGAAGGCAATGGTGGGGCAGCTGCATTGATGGCAATGGTGAGGCTGCTGCATTAATGAAAATGGTGAGGCTGCAGATGGGCATTGATCAGGCTGCATTGATGACAATGGTGAGGCTGCAGATGGGCACTGACCCATATTTTGCTACAAAGTTACTTATTTAAAATGTAAGTTTTTTTTCCTGAAACTTCCCTCTTAAAATAAATGTGCATGTTATACGCCTGTGCGTGTTATACGCCGATAAATACGGTAATAAAATATTTACAAAAATGTGAGGGGTGTACTCACTTTTGTGGGATACTGTATGTATATATTTTATATATATTTTATGTCTGATAACTTTTCGTATGCATACAAAAAATGTGTTTATTTACATAATTTTGAATGAACTTTTAATAGAATAATGTTCTTTTAGCAAAAGAAAGGTTGCTTTTATTAACTGGTTATTGTGCTAGTCAACCTCTCCTGGTCTCCTTTAAGATGAGGGGCATGGGAGGTGCTACTACCTCGGATAAATAGCCGTAACCAGTATGGGCGTGACTTGATAAAGGAGGCCATGCCTCCGAAACGCAAGTCGTCATAGCAACTTACGTGGTGATGTATTGGCCCTGTCTATTCCACCTTTCCCCAGGAGTTCTCCACCTGCAAGTGCAGCCCATCAAGCACGCTGGAGCCTGAGACGGGGGATCTGTGATCTGGTTTCCAGGTGGCTGTATGTCGTTCGTATCTTGCACTGACGATCCAGGAGAGGGGAACATAACACACTACATGCTTGTTTCTACATTTAAATGTAAGCTTTCCTGTGTGTTCTTAATAAAGCAGTATTATACTAGGGCAGCCGTGCGCTCTTCTCTCCTTTTTCTTTCTTTTTTTGTGTAGATGTTTTTCCACCACCCAGTGGATCAACGGGAGAGCTGCAATGCTTTAGAATCAGAAGCCCCTTACATAGTTGCATAGTTAGTCAGGTTGAAAAAAGACACAAGTCCATCTAGTTTAACCAAAAAGAGACTTCCAGTCTGTTTTGAGGGCGTTTTGATCAGTCCATGAACTGGTGATTTTGTGTTGTTTTTGTCTTCTATAAGCAACCATTTTTACTGAATTAAATAGATTCATTCAGTGTGTATTGTTGTTTAGCTGTGATTGGTCACAGCTAATCACATGGTACAGATAGGCTGTGATTGGCTATGTCTGTACCATGTGATCACTGTGACCAATCACAGCTAGCAACACAATTGTACATAATGAATGGCATGAATTGAAGCTGTTCATTGTTTACAATTGTCATGTGATCTGCTGTGATTGGTCACAGCGATCACATGGTACCGGCAGCGGGCAGGTACACTGATCAGTCATCCGCTTTACCCGGTGGACACATCGGGTGGCTGATCGTGCCGGAGTTCGGTTTGACTTCTGCACAACCAGCTTGTTGGATTTCCCCCTGCTCGATCCGTGCTGCAGGCTATAGCCAGCAGATCAGTATATTCTGATTGTCTCCCTGCTGTCAGAATATAATAACTTAGTGAATAACTTCCCCCATCCTGATCGTGTGTTTGGATCGGGGGATGAAGTACTTTTTTTTCGTTTGATCCACTGGTTGAACAAAAAAATCATTAATCTATGAGCTGCCTAAGTCACATGTGGTTCTGTGCAGTCTGATTTCAGCCCATTCATTTTGAATGGGCTAAAATCACACCATACTGCACCGTATGCACTACTTTTTAAAAACTGGTAAAAATATGGTAACTGTACTTTCTCAAACAAGATAAATATGTATTTCTGCCACTAGGGGGCACTGCAGAGGAAAGGCTCCAGTGCAGTTTGCTTGTTGGCTCCATCTTGTACCTCCTACAGTTTGGGTGATTGTCGGGATACAGTAGATGATAGTTTCTGTCCTCTCAGGCCTTAATTGAGCGGTAAGAAGGTACATTTTGACAAATTTGTTTATCTTTTTTTACCTTTAAGTAATTGCTGTTAGGCTGGGTTCACACTTAAATCGTATTTGGCTCACAGCAGGTATCCGGTGCGTGCCTGTTCTCCATTTCAGGGATGAATCAGGCTCGCATCCAATTCGCACTAGTGTGAACCCAGCCTCAATGTCCTGCACCATCACAGCATAATGTTTCCCTATAGTCTGGTCAGTAAATTGGTGTTTCTTTTCCTCCTCTCGGTAAAATGGTGAGACCAACATCTAGAGATCTACCGAGCAAAGTTGCAATTTGTAAATATTGTGAAAATAAATATTATTTTCCAAATGCTATAAGGATGACAATACTCATCCTACCATGCCAAAGGTGTCCTAAATACATTAAAATACTTTATGGAATTAAATAGAGAGGATCATAATAAGTTCAGAGTTCTACTTCCAGAAACTCTTTCTGCTGCTTCTGGGTCATCACAAAGTGTTTCTTCACCAGCAGCATCTTTAAAGAGGTTGTAAACCTCTATTTTTAAGTTGTACCTATAGGTAAATATCTCCTAAACATGCGCCATTTAGGAGATATTTACTTTGTACTGCGCCGATGATGTCATGACACTGGCGGCTCCCGTGTAAATGCGTGGGAATGACGTCACGCAACTCCAGCAAGTCACAAAGCCGGAGTCTGCGGCCCCGGAAGGAAGAGGGGCGAACATGGATGCGGCCTTCAGCGGGGACAGGGTGGGCTTAATTTGCAGGTAAGTGTCACATAATGTGCTAGTATGTGATGCATACTAGCACATTATGCTTTTACTTTGCAGGGAACAAAAAATGAAGTAAAACCCATCAGGGCTTACTTCCTCTTTAAGTAGGAAAGTGTTTTAAGCCACTGCCTCACAAAAATACGCAATCCCAGGTGGTCACCTGTTTTCACGTATAGCTGAAATGTTCTTAACATGTACAGTCCTTGTTATTCAATTTGCAATAGCATTTTTTTTTTTAAAAAAGCAAGTTTAGTTTATTTACTGAATAAGCTGCACAATATATAAAAGTATTGTGCAGCTTATTCAGTAAATAAACTAAACTTGCTTTTAAAAAAAAAAAAAAATTCAGCATTTTACCTTCTCAGTGTAACAAAATGACTTTCAATTTGTAAAACTACACCGCACTGAATTTTTTAAAAATTTTTTGTTTCCCCATGGCTTCAAAATTTATAGACATTTTACATCTCTACTCTCTGCCCCCTTTTTTCTGAACTCCCTGACAACTTGTATACATTTTGGACTAGAGTTGTGCCGAACACCTACCCCCCCAGTCCCCCGATTCGGTTTGCGTCACAACTCTTGAACATTGCAAAAGTTCGGACCCGAACTTCCGAACCCTATTAACCACTTGACCACTGGGCAGTTAAACCCCCTTCCTAACCAGACCAATTTTCAGCTTTCGGTGCTCTCACACTTTGAATGACAATTACTCCGTCATGCAACACTGTACCCAAATTAATTTTGTGTCCTTTTTTTCACACAAATACAGCTTTCTTTTGGTGGTATTTAATCACCGCTGGGTTTTTTATTTTTTGCGCTATAAATCAAAAAATACTGAAAATTCAGTAAAACAAATAAAAATAATTATTTGTTTCTATTAAAAATTATTGCAGAGTATTGGTGAGTATTGGCAGAGTATTGGCGAGTATTGGCAGAGTATTGGAAGAGTATTGGCAAGTATTGGCAGAGTATTACAGTGCTGCACAGTATTGGTAGAGTATTACAGTGTTGCACAGTATTGGTAGAGTATTGCACAGTGGTGGCAGAGCATTGCACAGTGGTTGCAGAGCATTGCAGTGGTGGCAGAGCATTGCACAGTGGTTGCAGAGCATTGCAGTGGTGGCAGAGCATTGCACAGTGGTTGCAGAGCATTGCACAGTGGTTGCAGAGCATTGCAGTGGTGGCAGAGCATTGCACAGTGGTTGCAGAGTATTGAACAGTGGTTGCAGAGTATTGCACAGTGGTTGCAGAGCATTGCACAGTGGTTGCAGAGTATTGCACAGTGGTTGCAGAGCATTGCACAGTGGTGGCAGAGCATTGCACAGTGGTGGCAGAGTATTGCACAGTGGTGGCAGAGTATTGCACAGTGGTGGCAGAGCATTGCACAGTGGTTGCAGAGCATTGCACAGTGGTTGCAGAGCATTGCACAGTGGTGACAGTGTATTGGCCAGCGCTGTGGGCACTACACATCCAGCCCACAGCGCTGGTCCCGTCTCTCCCCCTCTCCGCTTCTCCCCTCTCTGTACCCATCGGTACAGAGAGGGTAGGGAGGAACCGGCGTCATGACGTGACGCCGGTTTGTGTACATGTGATCGCTCCGTCATTTGACGGAGCAATCACGTGGTAAACGGCCGCTATCAGCGGCTGTTTACCGTGATCCGTGATGCGCCGGGTCCTCGGGACCCGGCGGTCACGGATGTTCCCGAGTGCGTGCCCCAGGGGGGAGCGGGAGCAAGTTTCTGGGAGGTCATCCGTAGGACGTCCACTTAGAACAAGCCGACCGCGCTGTAGATGTCTTTCGACTATAGCGCGGTCGGCATGTGGTTAAAGTCTATGGGACCCGAACCTGAAAAATCAAAAGTGCCCACTTTGAAGGCTCATTTGCGAGTTATTTGCCTTGGGTGTTGGTGGTGCCTTCACACCATAACCCTTCAGTTATCCTTGGCAAACACAGGATTTGATTCTGCTCTTAAAGATGTTACATGTTCCAACTGGGGCCCAATAAAAGTGATTTATTGCTGTGTACGTAGAGACTGCATTTTTATGTCCCTTTTCTGCTAAATAATTATAACTTTTTCTATTGATAGTTTCTTTTATTTGAAAAGGGCATGTGTGGGTCCTGTTCAAAATAGTGCCTAATACAATAATTCAATAATTTGAGCATATGCACTACAATATTTTGGAGGCTTTTTCTGTTAAAAAAAGTACACTCCATTGATTTCTGGATTAAAAAATGGTAGGTGTGGATGCTGTCAAAATGGGGCCTAGTACAAGTCGAGCGCATATTTGCTACATTATTTTTGGTCTTTTTCTGGTTAATATTTATACTCTACAGTTTTCTTGATTTTGAAAAATGGCTGGTATGGGTTCTCCTGTTCAAAATTAGGCCTAGTACCAGAGATTCAGTAATGTGCACATAGGTACTACATTGTTTTGGGGCCGTTTCTGTGAAATAATTACACTGCAATGTTGATTACCAGTTTAAAATCAGTTTGGTGGAGGTCCTATTCAAGTGATTCAGTGCTAAGCACAAAAGCACCACATTATTTTGATAATTTTTTTTTCCAAAATAATTATATTTTAATGTTGACTTTATAATACAAGTGGTCAATCGTGTGCATATTGACACTACATTATGCTGTTAATTACATTGTAATGTTGATGTCTACATTATATCTGACTGATGGGAGTCCTGTTTAAAAGGAAGCCTAGTACAAGGGATTCAGCACATAGGAAATATATTATTTTGTAGGCTTTTTTTTGCAAAAACAGGGCTTATTAACCACATAACCCCCCCGGACCATTTGGCTGGCAAAAAAACTGAGCATTTTTTGCGATTCTGCACTGCGTCGCTTTAACTGACAATTGCGCGGTCGTGCAACGTGACTCCCAAACAAAATGAATGTCCTTTTTTCCCACAAGTAGAGCTTTCTTTAGGTGGTATTTGATCACCTCGGCGGTTTTTATTTTTTGGGCTATAAACAAAAGAAGAGCGACAATTTTGAAAAAAAAGCAATATTTTTTACCTTTTGCTATAATAAATATCCCCCAAAAAATATAAAAAAAATATATTTTTTCTCATTTTTGGCCGATATGTATTCTTCTACATATTTTTGGTAAAAAAATCGCAATAAGCGTTTATTGATTGGTTTGCGCAAAAGTTATAGCGTCTGCAATATAGGGGATAGTTTTATGGCATTTTTATTAATATTTTTTTTTTTACTAGTAATTGCAGCAATCAGCGATTTTTATCATGACTGTGACATTATGGCAGACTCATCAGACAATTTTGACACATTTTTGTGACCATTGTTATTTTTACAGCGATCAGTACTATTACATTGCACTGATTGCTGTAAAAATTACACTGGCAGTGAAGGGGTTAACCACTAGGGGGCTAGGGTTAAGTGTGTTCTGGGGAGTGTTTCTAGCAGTGAGGGGGGAGGGGCTGTGTGTACAACATCACTGATCATAGCTCCCGATCACAGGGAGCTATGATCAGTGACACTGTCATTAGGCAGAACGGGGAGATGCTTGTTTACATCAGCATCTTCCCATTCTTCCTCTTTGTGAAACGATTTGGGGTATCCCCGCGGCGATCGAGTCTGCGGAACCCGTGACCCGACTCACGGAGCTCTCGTAAATGTACATGCGGTGGTCGGCAAGTGGTTAAAAATGATTCAATACTGCACACAAAGACACTACATTATTTTGGGGGCTTTTTAGCAAAATAATTACCCTCTAATGTTAATTCTTAGATTACAATCTGGCTGCCATGGGTCCTGTTCAAAAGGAGAACTTCTACAAATAAGTCAGTACTGTGCACGTAGGCACTGCATTATTTACTGCAATATTCACATTCTCAATTTATGTGTGTGCCACCGGCGCAAAACAAATTTAAATTATTATATACTGTGGACTGTGCTGCAGCTAATATTAGATCAGTGAAAAAATGTGCAAAGAAAACCTATTGTTTGTGTAGCTGCGTTGGTCCTTTAAATTCATAACTCAAACGGTGTATTAATGAGTTAATGATTTGCCATCAAAAACCTATTATACAAATGTGGAAAATCCCATAACACAAACAAACATATGTTGAAGTATGAACCAAACAATAAAGTCCAGATAAGTTGATCCACCGTGCTGAACAAATGGTGACTTCGAAAACAATCGTGTTGTGATTGACCACCACCATCCAATCTATGTGCCTACCAAAAAGCAGTTATAAACAAGCCTTTGTGTATTGCCTTTCTTTAATCCTCCATATAGGTGAGTAGATAGATATGTCTCGACCAAATCCCAGATTATTTTCTTATGATCCTCCAGTTAATATAGTTCTCAAAAAACTAAAAACGTCCATCATTGAGCAAAATTCCATACTTTATTCGTTAAAAAGGTCATATAAAAGATTTGCACTCATATGTATGTGTGCCTTAGACCGGTACTGAGTCTCTCCAGCCTTCCAGTGTTTGCCTATAATGACTGTAAACTACTAGGAGCTGGCGTGCAATTCAAGCCTTGTTTTTAGTGCGGTACATTTGGCAGGAAATTACGGCAGCTTCCTGATGATGTGAAACGCGTTGAGGCTGGTTGCGTGACGATGACGTAATTTTTTATTTTGTTTTCTGACATGTTAGTGTTATATCTTTCAGTAAATACATCCGGATAAAAAAAATTCTGTCTGTCTTCATTGCAGGATGCAAAGTAACAAAATGTGATTATTTAAAAAAAGGGGGGGGGGGGTTATTCTTTTCTATACCCTTTGTATATAAGACAAAAATATCTTCCTGTCCACATGGGACAAACCTTAAAACCCCAAATCAACCAGCTGCAGCTCCCCGATATTCCGAGCCAATGGACAAGTTCACACAGATACAGGCTCTCGCTTGAGGAGCTGGATGCCTTTGAGGTTGATCTACGAGATGCTAGATATCAAAGAGCAGACGACCTTGTATTTACATGACCAGATGTACTAGACCCTGAAAGAAGACCAAAACGGGGTATTTCCAGTACACAGCCCACTGGCGGACTCTATCAAAAAAGAGTGGGTGGAACCGGAGAAGAAATGTTTTCCTAAAAGTCTGAAGAGGAGGTTCCCCTTCAGTGAGGATTCCACCTGTATTTGGAACAAAGTGGACACAGCCTTTTCCTAGCCATGACAAATTTAAAACCAGCATTGGCTACAACAATCGTGGCTTGTAATCTTGGAGGTCTGGCTGGACCAGTTACAAGGCCATTTGAAAAGTGGGACATCCAGGAAGGACATTCTTGATTCCCTTCCCATGCTGCACAAGGCAGCATGTTATATGGCAGATGCATTTGCAGAGTCGGTCAAGCTATTGGCAAAGACCACTGCCCTAGTAAATTCCTATTGCAGTGCTTTATAGTTAAAGTCCTGGTTGGGGCACCCGGCCTCAAAATTAAGGCTGTGTGGCTTCACATTTGAAGGAGACCTCTTGTTTGGGTAAGATCTAGAAAAAGTTCTAGACCGTACTGCCGACAAGAAGGCTTTTTCCTATTAAAAGTAAGGAAGCCCCAGGGAAACCTTTTTTCGCTCCCAAAGACTAGGGCTGTCACAGGGACAGAACTGTTAAAGGGTCAACCTCTAAAACATTGGGGACGCAGAAAGGTCTCCTGTTTTCCTCTCCTAAAAAACACACCAAATTCCAGTGACTTGGTTCCCGTGGGAGGAACTGCCCCAATGGGAAAAGATGACCCCAAATGCATTTATACTGATGATAATCAGGGAAGGCTATCAAATCCAGTTCAAGGGCACTCTTCCCACGACGTCATTCGTAACCACGTCTCCCAGGGACCCTCAGACGACAGCCTTTTCACAAATTGGCGACTTGGTAGACCAGCAGGTTCTTATTCCAGTGCGAGAAATCACGGTTTCTACTCACGTTTTCATAGTAAGGAAGCAGCTGGGCAAATTCCACCTAATATTGAACTTTTTTTTTTTTGTTTTTTTTTTATAATTGTATTTTTATTGAAAATTTTCAAAAGATACAAAGAATGAAAGAACTCAGAATAGAGACGACTTGCTTTCAGGTATCAACAACATATGTAGTCCACACAGGTGAACTGCCAAAAACATAGGTATAGGTTGAGTTAATGTACATATATATGTAACATATGATAGAGGTCAGACATAACAAGGGTCAATGTATAGTTCAAGGTAAATATTGAGAAAACCGAATGAGGTTAGGTAGCATACAGAAATCAGAGGGAGAGAGTTTCACTGAGGTAATTCATCAAACGGGGAGGAGTGGAGGTTATGGCCAGTCATGGCATACCTAATATTGATCTTGACGTCACTGAACAATTGGGTGACCTACAAGAACTTTGTTCTTGGGGGAAAAAAAATAAAAAATAAAAATCTGGCAGTTTTCCATCTGTTTCAGCTATGTTGGGTCTGGGTCTCCTGGCAGCAACAATCCCTGCAGTACCATGGGCAAGGGCCCATTTCAGGTGTCTCCAGACCAATATCATGAACAGCTGGGACAGAGCGCAGGAATCGATGGACTTGACTTTCCGCCTATCTCCAAAGACCAAGAGGTCTCTGTGGTGGTGGAGTGATGTAGATAACCAGGGTCTATTGTCTCTTCTGGTGTCCGTCCGCATCACCATGGACACCAGTGCCTGGGGGGCCCACTTGGGGGTCAAGAGTAGCTCCAGGGCGCTGGGAGAAAGCACAGTCTCAAAGATCAGCCAACTGGAGGGAGTTGAAAGCGATCTGGGAAGCGCTAAGGGCATTTGCCAGAGAGTTGAAAAATCACCACGTACAAGTCCTCTTGAACAGTGTGGTAGCAGTCTTCTTTAAACAAAAACCAGGGGGAACAAGGTGTCCGTCCTTAATCAGACTAGCGAGCGCCATCTTTTCTTGGGCCGAGAGGAACCTGAAGTCAATATCTGCAGTCCATCTCTAAAGGGAGTGAACAATCATTTGGCAGACTTTCTGAGCGGACACCAAGTGTACGAGTCAGATTTGTCACTAAACAGGGAAATCTTTCAGCTAATGGTAGAGAAATGGAGTCTTCCAGAGGGGGATTTGTTTGCAAACAAATCAAATGCCAAGGTTCTAGTTTACTTCTTTCTGGAAAGAGAAGTAGGGGCCAAGGGGATAGACACCTTGGCCCAGAAGTGGGCGTTTCACATTTGCTACACCTCCCCCCCCCCCGTTCAAACTTATTCCTCTGGTCCTGAGGAAGTTTGTTCAAGAGTGCACCACAATGATCCTAGTGGTCCTGTATTGGCCCGAAGAGGCTGTGTGCCTGACAGAGGAGCCTCCCCTCATGCTGCCCGAGAGGAAGGATCTGCTGTCCCAGGGCCCAGTTCTATTCAGTTTGGGGCATGTTTTTATCCTTGTTCAATTGCTCCACCCCTCATATTTACTGCTTTTGGACATCCCAGATTGAGCACTTGTATTTAAAAAGCTTTCACCTGTAACAGAGCAGTCTCCACCGATCCCTTCAATTTAGACCAGGCTCCTCCTGTCAATGTCTGTAGGCTTGCGTGGCATGCAATTACTGTCATCCTGCGGAGGAGCTGGGTCTTAATTAGAGCTGCAACCAACGATTATTTTCATAATCTATTTAGTTGGCCGATTATTTTGATTAATCGGTTAATAACCTTTAACCTTTAAAAGTGTAGTGTATAACTTAATTAATATGTAATTAAAAAAAAAGGCAATTTATTAAATAACTCTATACAATGGTAGATATAAATAACTATATGATTAGGGAGCAAAATATCTAATCCACTCTGAGAATAACAGAGGAGAGATACCGTACTGTATAGAATATTAGGAGGGGATATACTTTATATACTATTAGAGGAAAGATGCACTGTATAAACTATTAAAGATGTACTGTATATACTATTAAAGGGTGAATCTGGTAAATATCATCAGACTCGGATCAATTAGTTTTTTTTTTTAACCACTTAAGGACCGCCTCTTGCACATATACGTCGGCAGAATGGCACGGCTGGGCATATCAACGTAGCCGTGGGTTGCGTGCGCGCCGCTGGCGGCGTGCTCGCGACCCGGTCCTGTGCTCTGGGACCAGCGGACACGATTGCCGCTGGTGTCCCATGATCGGGTCACAGAGCTGAAGAACGGGGGAGAGGTATGTGTAAACAAACCTCTCCCCGTGCTTCCTAGTGACACGGTCACTGATCGTCTGTTCCCTGTCATAGGGAAAGACTATCAGTGACGTCACATGCCACGCCCCCCTACAGTAAAAATGCACACAGGGCTTACTTAATCCATCCCCGCCCCCTAGAGGTTAACTCCTTCACTGCTGGTATCATTTACACAGGAATCAGTGCATTTAAATAGCACTGATTTCTGTATAAATGACAATGGTCCCAAAAATGTCCAATGTGTCGCCATAATGTCGCAGTCACAATAAAAATCGCTGATCGCCGCCATTACTAGTAAAAAAAAAAAAAAAAAAAAAAAAAAATAAAAAAAAAATATTAATAAAAATGCTATAAAACTATCTCCTATTTTGTAAACGCTATAACTTTTGTGCAAACCAATCAATAGCTAATTGCGATTTTGTTAAAAAAAAAAGTAGAATACGTTTCGGCCTTAACTGAGGAAAAAAAATTTTTATATATTTTTTTGGGGGGATATTTATTATAGCAAAAAGTAAAAAATATTGCTTTTTTTTTTTTTTTTTTTTTTTTTTTAATTGTCGCTCTATTTTTGTTTTATAAGCAAAAAATAAAAACCGCAGAGGTGATCAAATACCACCAAAATAAAGCTCTATTTGTGTGGAAAAAAATGTCAAAAATGTCCGATGTGTCCATAATGTCGCAGTCACAATAAAAATCGCTGATCGCCGCCATTACTAGTAAAAAAAAAAAAAAAATGTTAATAAAAATGCTATAAAACTATCCTCTATTTTGTAAACGCTATAACTTTTGCGCAAACCAATCAATATCGCTAATTGCGTTTTTTTACCAAAAATATGTAGAATGAGTATCGGCCTAAACTGAGGAAGGAAAATGTTTTTTTTTATATATTTTTTGGGGATAGTTATTATAGCAAAAAATATTGCATTTTTTTTCAAAATTGTCGCTCTATTTTTGTTTATAGCGCAAAAAATTAAAAGCGCAGGGGTGATCAAATACCACCAAAAGAAAGCTCTATTTGTGGGGAAAAAAAGGACGCTAATTTTGTTTTGGGAGCCACGTCGCACGACCGCGAAATTGTCAGTTAAAGCGACGCAGTGCCGAATCGCAAAAAGGGGCCTGGTCCTTTGGCTGCAAATTGGTCCAGGGCTTAAGTGGTTAAATAAAGTCTTCCTTCAAAAAAGTAATTTTTAAGAACGTCAATTCAATTTTCTAATCATTAGTGGTTAAACCGACAGTCCTTTTCTATTCTCATCTGAAAATTGATCAGTGTGGTTTGCTTTAGATCTGTTTCTGCAGTGCTTTTTGCTGTGCATTTTTGATTTTTGTGCACTTGATTTTGCTGCGATTTGCGTTTTTTGTATTTTTATTTTTTTTTGCCCAATTTGTTATTGGGCAGAATAAAAAACACAACTTGCAGCAAAAACGCATTCAAAATAAACTGGTATGAAAATCGCTCGCCCTCCTACTATTCCACACCACCACTGCGCACAAAGAAAAATTAAACACCTATGTGTATAAAAATAAACTAAGCAGCTACTTAAATAGATAAATAATGTAAAGTGATTTTAAATGAATAAAACAGTAGCGCTAATAATCACAGTGTCTGTGAATAAACTAAATATTTAACCTGTGTAAACAATACTGAAAAATATGTATAAACAGTGCTAAAAAAACAACAACACAATTAATCACCTATATACATAAAGTGAAAAATTAAAGTGAAGTGTGATTATATATTTTTGCAGGTGTCCAAAAAAGGGAAACAAATCCAAACAAAAGTCCATAAACTGTTACTTGTAGTGATAATGTTTCAAAAAGTGACAGAAAAGTGAATGAAAAATCCTGAAGCAAATAAAGTTTTGAAGTGTCTTTAAACAAAATTCTTGAAGTGACTTGAAAAAAATATCTTCCACCACACCACCTGTGTTCAGTGCTACCGCACCCTAAGGAATCGCACTCACCAGCAGTATATGCCTTGCACTCTCATGCTCGGCCAACTCGCTTAATAGCTCCACATGGGTCACAGATGGATCCAGACAGAATGTTAGATAATTGCACTCCACATATAAGGAAAAAAGAGATGCTTCCAATAGTGAAGTAGAGTAAACCATTTATTTCAACAGCACACAAATATCCTCAACCATTGTACTCACATCCTTCATATAAAAATAAGGCACTTCAGCATAACTTTTCAACAGGAAACAAGGACCCAGCAGTGGTGACCCGATATATTATGGTCTCGGCGGACCCAGCGTTAATACCAATATGTCTCACCCTCCACGCTGTCTCCTTTCTCTTTCACTTCACACGGCACAGCACACCCAGTAACTGGAACGTTGAATGTTAAATGCTCCTCACAGTTGCCATGTAACCATACCCAGACATGTTTCACCGAAGTGGCTTAATCATTGGGGATCAATGATTAAGCCACTTCGGTGAAACATGTCTGGGTATGGTTACATGGCAACTGTGAGGAGCATTTTACATTCAACGTTCCAGTTACTGGGTGTGCTGTGCCGTGTGAAGTGAAAGAGAAAGGAGACAGCGTGGAGGGTGAGACATATTGGTATTAACGCTGGGTCCGCCGAGACCATAATATATCGGGTCACCACTGCTGGGTCCTTGTTTCCTGTTGAAAAGTTATGCTGAAGTGCCTTATTTTTATATGAAGGATGTGAGTACAATGGTTGAGGATATTTGTGTGCTGTTGAAATAAATGGTTTACTCTACTTCACTATTGGAAGCATCTCTTTTTTCCTTATATGTGGAGTGCAATTATCTAACATTCTGTCTGGATCCATCTGTGACCCATGTGGAGCTATTAAGCGAGTTGGCCGAGCATGAGAGTGCAAGGCATATACTGCTGGTGAGTGCGATTCCTTAGGGTGCGGTAGCACTGAACACAGGTGGTGTGGTGGAAGATATTTTTTTTCAAGTCACTTCAAGAATTTTGTTTAAAGACACTTCAAAACTTTATTTGCTTCAGGATTTTTCATTCACTTTTCTGTCACTTTTTGAAACATTATCACTACAAGTAACAGTTTATGGACTTTTGTTTGGATTTGTTTCCCTTTTTTGGACACCTGCAAAAATATATAATCACACTTCACTTTAATTTTTCACTTTATGTATATAGGTGATTAATTGTGTTGTTGTTTTTTTAGCACTGTTTATACATATTTTTCAGTATTGTTTACACAGGTTAAATATTTAGTTTATTCACAGACACTGTGATTATTAGCGCTACTGTTTTATTCATTTAAAATCACTTTACAGCAAAAACGCATTACATTCTTTTCTGCAGCTTCTCCATTGAAGTATATTGAACCAAAAAAGCACCATTCTGTTTTGGAAAAAAAAAGACGCAGCGGAGATCTGTGAAAGTAATATTTACAGTAGCGATTATTTGCTCTCTTTGTACTATAAAGGGCTCTTTTTTTTTTTTTTTTTAAACCCCATTATGTTACTGGCTGATTAATCGATTATAAAATTGATTACAATTTTCATAATCGATTTTGTTTCTGCCCTAGTCTGAATCAAAGGGATCGATGGAAATTGCTGTTATGCATGTAAGGCACGTTAATATGTGCATGTACTTTTACTGTTGGGTTTAACCGTTTCCCGACCGCCCACTGCATATATAAGTCAGCAGAATGGCACGGCCAGGCAAAACCACGTACAAGTACGTGGCCCTTTAATTGCCTGGCCGTGGGTAGCGCACTCGCGACCCGGTCGGGAGCTCCGTGACCCCGGCCGCGGGACCAGCCGACCCGATCGCCGCTGGTGTCCCGCGATCGGGTCACAGAGCTGAAGAACGGGGAGCGCTTCCTACTCTGCCTGTCATTGATCGGCTGTTCCCTGTCATCGGGAAGCCGATTAATGACATCAGCCCCGCCCCCTAATGTAAAAAAAACGCACACACGTCACAGCCCATAACCCCCCCCCCCTAGTGGTTAACTTTCACTGCATGTGTAATTTTATACAGGAATCAATGCGTTTAAATAGCATTGATGTATAAATGACAATGGTCCCAAAAATGTGTCAAAAATGTCCGATGTGTCCATAATGTCGCAGTCACAATAAAAATCGCTGATCGCCGCCATTACTAGTAAAAAAAAAAAAAATATATTAATAAAAATGCTATAAAACTATCCTCTATTTTGTAAACGCTATAACTTTTGCGCAAACCAATCAATATCGCTAATTGCGTTTTTTTTTTACCAAAAATATGTAGAATGCGTATCGGCCTAAACTGAGGAAGGAAAATGTTTTTTTTATATATTTTTTGGGGATATTTATTATAGCAAAAAATATTGCTTTTTTTTCAAAATTGTCGCTCTATTTTTGTTTATAGCGCAAAAAATAAAAACCGCAGGGGTGATCAAATACCACCAAAAGAAAGCTCTATTTGTTTGGGAGCCACGTCGCACAACCGTGCAATTGTCAGTTAAAGCAACGCAGTGCCGAATCGCAAAAAGGGGCCTGGTCCTTTGGCTGCCAATTGGTCCGGGGATGAAGTGGTTAAAATTAAAAGTATTTTACAGTTTGCCATCTCTTGTTTTCCCTGTAATTTATATGGTATGAGATAAAGGGTAACAGTAACATTGATGTATGGAGGAAATCCCTTGGAGATATAAAAAGTGCGTTTTGATACAATTCAAATTATCTGTGTGGTTGGAGGTTCTTAATGTTTTTTGTGGGGTATGGATATTAGACATCAGAAAAGCACAATGAAAGTTGTGAAGCACATGATAAATATTGATATAATCAAGAGACTTGATTTTTTTACATTGAAGACTGTATGTTGTGGATGTTGGGAACAGGACAGTAAAGGGCAGTAATTGGTGTATAGGAACAATAGGGATATGGAGACGATCCAGCTCTTCAATACTGGGGAGATGTTTTCTTTACATTTGCAAATTACACAAAGCTTTTGCTCCTAAGCAACTCCACTTTGATCAGCTAGAGGGGAATCTTTTTTTACTCAACAATGTACATTGCAGGGATTTTATCAAACCTTTTTGTTGCAGATTCCTACTTTTTTTGTTCTGAAGGAATGGTGGTTTGCCTTTGTCCATGTGTTACGTGAATCTGTATGGGAGTGGTTTTATTAATCCCTCAGCTGCTGCACCTGCAGGGCAGTGAGACGCCTCCAGGGCTCTGAAGAAATTGGCAGAGTCTGGATTCTTTTTTAGATGCAATTTTCCCTTTGGGAGTATCTTGCCAAAAATTGCATTTTTGTTGCAGGGGATTCTCAAAATCAGACTTTTATCTTGGTGCAGATTCTAGGGGAAATCGAGGGAGCCAATCGCACAAGTAAGAAATTGCATATCTGGGGGGGGGGGGGGGGGGGGCTTTCTGTACACCATTTGTGTACAGACCGCTTCCAGGTAGTTGCATTGCATTGTGCATTTTACAGAAAACTACAGTAGCTGCAGACTGAAGGGGAAAGGTAATTGTTTAAGAGTTTTCAATTACAATATGACTTGTGTTGCAATTTGTATGTTTTTTTTATTTGAACATTTTATTTTGCTGATTTATTTTATTTTTTTTATTTTTCTCCCACAAGAAATTGTAAACTCTAAATTTGCAATAATGTCTAAGGCCCCTTTCACACATGCAGACCGTACATTAGATCAGTTCAGTCACATTTTTTTATCAGTTGTTGTCTGTAAACATCAGTTTTCATTTCCGTTTTACATCTGCTGTCGTCCGGTTTTTATCCGTTTTTATGTCCGGTTTTGATTTTTTTTTTTTTAAACTGTATTTAATCAGTTTTTCATGAATTATGGGAATTTTCCCATGATTCCTTGTTTTTGGGTCATAGGTTAATTGTAATGTATGCATATTAAATTGCATATTTTGATGAAAAACGGATGTCAGCGGATCGGATGTGAACGGCTCGTCCGCTAACCTCGGTTTTCGTCCGTTACGTTTTTTTTTTTAGGAGCTTAACGGAGATGGATGTTAACGGATGATCATCCGCTATCCCATAGAAAAGCATTGACGTCCGTTTTGATCACATGTGTGAAAGGGGCCTAAGTTTGTGTTTTTTTTTTTTTCTTTGTTTTTTTCCCTATTTTATTTTTTTTAATGTTACTTTTATCCCACTTTTTAGGAATAAGTGATGGTCCATCTGTTAGCACTTTAACAAATGGCTTTGACACACCAGAAGAAAGGTACCAGAAACTAAAAAAGGTTAGTTTGTCCGAAGAGAGCACAGGTTAAAGCTCTACAGAAAGAGTCCCAATTCTGTTGCTTTGAATATCCAAACCATTAACTCCCATTTTGGCTGCCTTACTGTTGCAGTTGGAAAGTTTAAACATTAAAATTATTTATGTAAACCTGAAATATATTGCAGTAAACACTGACCTCTTATCTGCCTGACTACTGTTTAATACGAAATGTATGCTCTTAAGATACCTGTTTGTGTATTGTAAAAGCTGAAAATGAAAATAAAATGTTGTTTGGAAAAAAATTATTTTATGTAGTGGTAAGGAAGTGCATTGCTTTAACAAATTTGTACTATTCATAGCGATGTCTACATTACATGTTTAGGATTGTTTTAGCTACTGTTTCTAAGTAAAAGGGAGCACTGGGTTGCAGTAGACACACTTGGGGATTAACAGGCTACAAGCATAGGCTTTTAGTCTTGTTGCTAAAGACCTCAGAACAAGGGTGAATACAAAGAAATGAATGAAAACGAGGTGCTATTTTGATGGAGGGAAAGAATGTTTCCTCTTTTCAGTTTAAATAGCTTGTAAAGTCAGAAGGGTGTTTCTTCTTTTTTTTTTTTTTTTTTTTTTTTTTATTTATTCTTAATGCATTCTATGCATTAAGATAAAAAGCCTTCTTTGTGCAGCAGCCCTCCTAATACTTACCTGAGCCCCACCTCTGTCCAATGTCCACATGTCTTTGTTGTCTGAGTGTCTTCTTCCTGAATGGCTGAGAAACGACAGTGGCGCCATTGGCTCCTGCTGTCAGTCAGCTAGCCAATGAAGAGGTGGTGGGGCTGGGCCAAACGCAGTCTGAATGGACACAGGGAGCTGCAGCTTGGCTCGTGTACCCCAATAGCAAGTGGCTTGCTTTTGGGGCATGCAATAGGAGGAAGATACCCAAGAAGAGGTGGATCTGGGCTGCTCTGCAAAACTAATGCACAGGGCAGGTAACTAGAACGTGTTTATTTTTATAGACAAAAAACAAGACTTTACAATCCTTTTTATATAGCTAATAAGCTTTCCTTACAACCGACTTGAGGTTGGGTAAAATGTTTGAATTGTTTACCTTGAGGACCCCCCCCCCCCCCCCCCCCCCCCCCCCCCCCCCCCCCCACCCCCTGCCCCCCCCCCCCCCCCCCCCCCCGTTTGACTGTTGTTTTCAAGATAATGTTTCAAACATTGTCATCACCATTCCCAAACAGCTAGAGAAGGTTTAACGACTTGTCTATCAGGGCCATTTTATCTGTTTTTGCACATATTAAACTGCAACTTTTAGGCTCCAAGATTAGTTCATTCCTCACCCCAAACAGTATACAATTTCTTAAAGCAAGACCCTGGAGAATAAACGTGTTGGATGCAATTTTGTCACATGATGATGGTGCACATGTTTTCATTTTTTACAAAAAATGTTTTTAAATAAGTTGGCTTGATTGCACACAGATGCAATTTTTTGTTTTGATATAAAAGATAATTGTGCTGAGTAAATGGATACCAAACATGCTAAGCATCAAAACTGACTTTATTTTAATTTAACTTTTGTTTTTGTGTGACAAGTTCCCTTTACTCAGATATCAGGGTTCTTAGACCCCTAATGACTCACCTGCATCCACTGAAACGAGTGGAGCAGTTTTTGCTCCATTAACTTAATTCTCAACCATATTGGGTGGAAAAAAGTGACAGTGAAACCCAGAAGTTGAATACAATACACATCACTTCCATATCCATTCGCCAAAGGAGATTTTCTAACGGACAATTGCGAGTCTCCCTATGTTCCACCTGTTGACACTTGCTATTCAAATTTTTGTTTATTCACCAAAGAGAAACAAATGGACGTTTGCTGGTCTTGCTCCGTTTCCATCCATTGATGCCGGCCATGCTGGTCCATGGTCTGCAGGTGGGACAGCATTGCCTAGGATACATGGCCAGGGCAATACCTTTGACAGGCTGTGGAACTAAAGCGCTTTACCTGCTCAACATAATTCAATGCATTCCTAGCTGTTCTTCCAGCTGCGAGTGTGTTTACAATTGTCTACTAGCTGTTGTTCATAAATGGTGCTGGTAGATAAGTGGGTAAGCATTTAAAGTCTTATTGATGGATAGCTCTAACATGGTCCCAGTCCTAGAAAGGATTGAGCTATTGTCATATCTTTGCCTGAAGTCAATCTTTAATTTCTATCAAGTATCCAGTTAAATGGTTTCTTCACGTTTTGTGTTTTTGTGTGCCAGTTTAAAAGTTGAAAATTTCAGCCTCTAGCTTATGAATTAAGTTGGAGCTTACGTGTTTTGGCACAAACATTTTGTGAAAAAGCAGATAAGCACATCCAACAAAACAAATATATGTTACTGATTTTAGGTAGTAACCTAATACCTTAACCTAGTCCCGAATACCAAGCGCACTGAAGGCAAAAAATGCTCTTTTAATCAAAGTAATGAATACAGTCCCAGACAATAATCCATACAATGGTGTTGTCTGTATGTGCTACATCATGAAAGACTTGAGCTGAATGTTTGCATCCAGATTACATAATCCTACATGTTGACTACATTCTACCCAGGTACCTTTTTAGATTTTTGTCCTATCAGAATATTGGCTGAACAGAGATCTAAAACATTCTAGCTAAAATAAACTGGCATGAACTGTATATTTAAAAAAAAAAACAACAATTTTTTTGTTAACTGTCCTTTTTTATTAGATGTCAAATATGCAGAGTCACGTAAAAATGTATCTGACAGAGTATACCTATCAGGTATACATATTCTTGGTTTCAGAGAAATAGATTGGTTATCAATCAAGCCTATCACTTCATAGGTTGGACAGGATGGACTTGTGTGTTTTTTTTTTTTTTTTTTTTTTTCCCCCAACCTCACCTTCTATGTAACTATAATGTCTTAACTAACGGAGGCTCATGGTTCATCTCTGGAGTCTAGTGCAGGTAATTGCTAAACCTATTTTCTGCTGAATTTCTTCGAGAAACCGTGATCTGGTGAAGGGTCACCTGGAGCTTTTCAGCAAGGAGACCCTGGGGAATCTGCTTCTCTGTTTACATCATCACAGATGCCAGTTCTACCAGTGGAGCCCCTATGGGTAAATGTAGTTCCCAGTGACAGTGGCTACAGAAGGCTTGCAGAGGTTGCCTCCAATTTTTAACCAGAACTATCGGTTACATGGTAACCATTATAGCACAGTGTGTGCTTTCGGCATGTCTGGCTTAATTTTGATAATGCAGTAAGCTTCTAAGGCAGGGGTCTCAAACTGGCAGCCCTCCAGCTGTTGAACTATAATTTCCATCATGCCTCTGCCTGTGGGAGTCATGCTTGTAACTGTCAGCCTTGCAATGCCTCGTGGGACTTTTAGTTCTGCAACAGCTGGAGGACTGCCAGTTTGAGACCCCTGTTCTAAGGGTTCATACACATGAAGCTTTAAGCCCATGTTCACATTGGACCGATTTGACATTTCAAATTGCATGCCAAATCAGCGGCTATTGCCAGCAATGGCACCGTCCGAATTGTTGTGGTGCTAACTTTGCGGCACCGATTCCCAAACGTTGTTCCTGTACTACCTTTGGGGGCGTTTTGAATGGACCTCTGTGCATGAACCCGCACAGATGTCTGACAAATCGCCCCCCCCCCAAAGTCGGACTTTGTTGTAGATTTGCAATTGTGCGAGTTCAGCTGAACAATTTCGAACAGGCTTTTTCTATACTTGGCATAACTTCCTAGCACTTTCCTGTACCCAGGGAGCCGCACATGCCTCATACAGCCTGCTTTACATTTTGAATGGCTGTATGCGGGTGCCCTCTATTTTATTTATTTTTTTTTTTTGAATGCTAAGGCTTGTTTAGAATGCTCACAATCAGAAAATACATTGAATGTGCCCACGGGCGGGTAAATGCTAGTGCAAACAAACTTTGCTGTTTACAACCTGCTTATTCACTTGTTGGGCAGGCTGTACAGGGCACATGTTGTTCCCTGGGCATGGGTAAGCACCGGCTAACTATGCTGGGCATATAAAAGGCCCGTGTGCAACCCTTTAGTTCCATTGTGGAAAGTATGTGCTTCTGGGCTGGTTCTTAACAGCTAGCTCAGCAATGTTCATACCATCAGGCTTAATTGTATTGCTATCTTTTCCAGCAGTATATTGGCATTTGGTTATCAGTTCAAACATTTGCTTCCACCCCAGAACGATTTATATTTATCTTCTAAAGTAACTGCCCTGAAAATGGGGAAAATTGAGTTGGTCTTGAATAGAATGTTTCTGTCCATCTAAGACGGTTTCCTTTTTTTACTCTCCATTTTGTATGTGAATTATTGGTTAAATTTTCTATTTTATTTTTTTTGTCTTGTTAAAGAAAGGGAATTTAAGGGGTGGGGGGAACAGATTTCCAAGTAGTTGTCCTAAGATTTCTGAAAAGTTACCTGGCAAGACTTGTACACAAGGTTATACTGACTTCTAATCACACACATAGGTTGGACTTGATGGAATGACTACCGTATATACTCGCGTATAAGCCGAGGCACCTAATTTTACCACAAAAAAACTGGGAAAACGTATTGACTCGAGTATAAGCCTAGGGTGAGAAATGCGCAGCTACTGTAAGTGGAAAAAGAGGGTCAACAATGCCCATTTTCAGCCTCACTGTGCCCATTTGCAGCCATAGGGCCCCTGGACTTCAAACTTGGTAGTTAAGGGTTCCTAGAAGCCCCCTAGCTGCAGCCAGGGTTCCCGAAATGACATTGCTGCAGATGGACACAGTTGACCGACTTTGGGGCCCTGTATCTCAGGGCCAATTGGTGCTAGGATCCCCAAATTTGGATATGTTGTAATGTTGGTTCCAGTCGGGTCGGAAAATGTCAAGCACTTTTCTGCAGCAAAAAATGCCATTTTCCAACCTGACTTTGCGGCCCCGTATCTCGGGGCCACTTGGCGCTAGGAACCCCAAATTTGGTGTGCAAACCCAGTGGAACCAACACTACAACATATTTGGGGTTCCTAGCACCAAGGAACCCTTAACTACCAAGTTTGAAGTCCAGGGGACCTATGGCATGCAAATGGGCACAGTGAGGCTGCAAATGGGCATTGTTGACCCTCTTTTCCACTTGCAGTAGCTGCGCATTTCTCACCCTAGGCTTTTTTGCTGCAGAAAAGTGCTTGACTCGAGTATAAGGCAAGGGGGGCACTTTCAGCACAAAAAAATGTGCTGAAAAACTCGGCTTATTCTCGAGTATATACGGTATATCCCCCCCCCCCCCCAATACCTACTATATGTAACATACTCACAATGTTTTGATAACTAAAAGATATATATATTTTTTTTCCTGCAGCACTCTATGGACTTCCTGCTGTTTCAGTTTGGTCTATGCGCTTTTAAATATGAGAAGGCGCAGTCAAAGTATGTCATTGCTACTTTATTACTTTTAACCTGTTATCGTACTGTATATGCTATTTAACTTTTTTTTTTTATTTATTTCAGATACATTATCAAATCCTTTAATTTTTACGTTTTCCCGAAGCCATTCAACAGAAATTCTCCAGACAAGAAGTTTGTTTGTCAGGTATAAATGTTTTTCCTTTATCAATGACCAGACTGCATATATTTTCTTTTTTTTTTTTCGTCCTACGATTTTACACAAGACTTTATTCCCTATCATTTTAGACTGTTAAGCCCAGTTTTTTTTTTTCTTTTTGGAAGGGGAAAAAACCCCAGGAAATAACAACAAATAAAAAAAAAAAAAACATGGCTTTGTTTCAGCTATTTAAAAAAACTGTTTACTGTTAAGCAAATTAGATTGATTGGAATGATTCAATGGTGTTTTTTTTTTTTTTTTTATTTAAATTTTTTATTTTATTTTTGGCTGAGAATGCCAGTGTCAAATGAAAGTGTTAGGCTACATTTGCACCTGTGCGAATGTGCTGATTTCTACTGCTGTATATGGCACCTGTGAGAGGCTAGCTGCGGCTGCCGACCTCAAGCACAAGGTTGCCAGCAGCGATTCGTAGCTGTTCACGCAGCCAGTTATTTTTGTAGCTTAATTTTTACCACGTTGAGTTCTAGAAAAGATGCGTGGTGTTGATTGGCTAAAGGCACTTGCATGTTTAAATATGCAAGGCCTGCATGAAAGTGAACCTCTACCATATATTTCTATGGATTTTCTCATGAGAGCTATATTCCACATAAGCCCAGGTTCACACTGACAGTGGTAATGAAGATGTGCGATTTCAGCTGAACTCACACAATTTCATTTCCGCATGTCAGTACTGACTTCGGGGGTGATTTCAGAGACATTTGTGCTGGTTGCTGCACAGATGTCAATGGAAATCGCACCCCGAAATCACCAAAAGTAGTATAGTAACTACTTCTGGGATTCGGACTGTGCCATTGCTGCCCATTTTGGCATGCGATTTGATATGTCAAATCGCATGCCAAATTGCATCAATGTGACCCGGGGCTAAAGGTACGATCTGACCCCTTTCTGATTACCATGCATGAGGCTGCGAAACCAAATGCGATTTGGTTGCTTGAAAATTATAAAGCTACTATCGGATCAAGTGCAGGCACATGTCTACAGCAGCTTTAATTGCTTCTTGCATTCTTGAATGTCAGGCCATTCTGAATGGGTATAGTTCCATCATGCGCAGAAGTGCTTTTCTGTTTTTACCCCAGTCCTTTTGGCCTATCACCTTTGATGGTCTCCCTCGGACAGTAGGAATATGTGGGAGGTATAGGCAAGCGCCTATACCAACAAGGGTTTTTTTTTTTTTTTGCTTTCTGCACTCCCAAGTGCTGATGTGTGCTAAAGCAAATCTGCCATGAGAGACTCTGGACAGCACCACCACTCCTTTCACCCTATGTAAGCTCCATGTATGTCAGCGCTTGCACATGTGTTAAGGACTTGCTCTGCTCCCCTATGGCACAATGTGCAGGCCTGGTGAATGGCAGCTTCTGCATTTTAAGAAGGGTAATGCGGCGTACACACGATCAGACTATCCGGTGGGATTGTCTGCCAGACCTAGTCCAGCGGACAACCCGCCGGACTTTCCAGCCGAGGTCCACCGGACTATCCGAACGTGTGGACTTGCCCACACACGCCCGGAGTTTAGGCCAAAGTCCGCGGGACTTTTGAAATGAATGGGCTTGCCCACACACGGAGGAAAGTCTGTTCATTTAGAACGTGACTCCAGGTAGACCAGACTAGCGAAGGAAGTCAATGCCGCCGCGCTAGCTCTGTCGCCTGGTATGGATTTATAGGGGAATCCCTACACCGAAAAAACAGCGTGGGGTCCCTCCCTAATCCATATCAGACCCTTATCCGAGCACACAGCCTGGCCGGTCAGGAGAGGGGGTGAGGACGAGCGAATGCGCCCCCCCCTCCTGAGCCATACCAGGCCGCGTGCCCTGGGGAAAGGGAGGCCCTGCAGCCCCCCACCCCAAAGCACCTTGTTATCAACATCGGGACAAGGGCCTCTTCACGACAACGCTGGCCGTTGGTTGTCGGGGGTCTGCGGGCGGGGGGCTTATCGGAATCCGGGAGCCCCCTTTAATGCCCTATGTGAATGAGTATGGGGTGTATACATGGGTTAAGGAAAAAAGTGTAAAAAAAAACAATTTTTAAAAAACTTTATTGCACAGCTCTGGGGGTTTTCTTCCGTATTGGGGGGGGGGGGGTCTTCTCGTCAGACTCCTCTGCTATCTTCTGCTCTTTTATTAGCTCTTTCAATAGCGGAGGAGCCTGGCTTTCTTCTTCTTCTTTGCCGCCGTCTGGGGGTCTTGTTCAGACTTCGGGGGTCTCTTCTGTTCTTCTTGCCAGGCCTCCGCTTTCTTCTTCCAGCTCTTTTACGAGCGGTGGCCTGGGCTTGTGTTGCCTTCTGTTTCTTCTTCTGTTTCTTCTGCTTCTTGTTCCTTCTTCCTCCTCCTTCCGATGTTGACTCATCGCTGTCTTCTCTTCTAATGGCTCAGACGTGTTGCGCTGCCAGTTATATAGGGACAATGGGCGGGGCCACCGTCTCATGTCACATGGTGACCCCGCCCCCTTATGTCAGTCCCGGAGAATGCTGCTACTGTGACATCATATGGGGGCAGGGTCACCATGTGACATGAGCGGTGGCCCCGCCCCTTGTCCCTATATAACTGGCAGCTCAACACGTCTGAGCCATTAGAGAAGACATCGACGAGTCAACATCGGAAGAAGAAAAAAAAGAAGCGACAGCAACACAAGCTCGTGTATGTGTGTTGTTGTTTTTTTTTTTTTTATTTACACTTTTTTCCTTAGGTAAATGGGTGTAGGGGTACATCGTACCCCATACTTATTCACTTAGGGTGGGGGCTCCCTTATTAAAGGGGCTCCCGGATTCCAATAAGCCCCCCGCCCGCAGACCCTGACAACCAAAGGCCAGAGTTGTTGGGAAGAGGCCATTGTCCTCATCAACATGGGGACAAGGGGCTTTGGGGTGGGGGGGCTGCAGGGCCCCCCTTTCCCCAGGGCACCCCCCATGTTGAGGGCATGTGGCCTGGTACGGCTCAGGAGGGAGGGGGGGGGTGCGCTCGCTCGTCCCTACCTCCTTTCCTGACCGGCTGGGCTGCGTGCTCGGATAAGGGTCTGATATGGATATGGGGGGGACCCCCATGACGTTTTTTCGTTGTAGGGATTCCGCTTTAAATCCATACCAGGTGACGGGGCTAGTGCAGCGGTGTTGACTTCCTTCACTAGTCCCATCTACCTGGAGTTGCGTTCTAAATGAACGGACTTTCCTCAGTGTGTGGGGCAAGTCCGTTCATTTCAAAAGTCCCGCGGACTAGCACACAGACGGCAGTCCAGCGGACAATTTTAAGTCAAAACTTAAAACTTAGTCCGCCGGGAACAAAAAGTCTGCCGGAGCCCCACACACGGTCGGAATGTCCGGTGGACAATCCCACCGGAAAGTCCGATCGTGTGTATGTGGCCTAAGAGTTTCCCCATGAAATGGCCGGTATTTTGCAGCTCTTCGGTGGAGCAGTGTTATGTCCTACTAAATGAACCTGTCCCTTTCCAATTGAAAAGTGGTTTCTGCAGGCACATAGCTTAGCTTTTATTTTGAGTTCCTTTTTTAATGTTTGCTAGCGTAACCATTTTTTAAATAAGGCATGTGTAAAAAAAACTGTCATTTTTGAAAATTGTACGGTTTTTCTTTCTTCGTTTTTAGAGCTCAAGTATAGACTTTTTGGCCAACCAGGGTTTTGATTTTAATAAAGTGTTTCGGAAAGGTAAGTTACCAATTTGTGTTTGCCATTTAATGTTTTAAAGCCGTTCTGTGCACTGGCAGATGACTGTTAATCTTTTGTAGGAATTCCATATTTAAATCAGGAGGAGGAGCGTCAACTCAGAGAACAGTATGAGGAGAGACGCTCACAAGCAAATGGTGCAAGCGCAGTAACCTACATCTCTCCCAATGCACCTAAGACTCCAGTCAACATTCCTGATGAGCAAAAAGGTTTTGTTGATAAAACAGTGTAGGTACATATTTTAATTCATTTAGTACTTGTCGCTTACAAAACTGTACATTTTGACTGTAACGATCTAAGATCTTTATATGGAAGAACTTGGCTAGCCAGTAACATTGCTGCTCAACAAGCACTTGGCTCACCCGAAGTTACATTTTTTAAAATTCCTTTTTAGGAGAGGTTTTTTTTTGGGCAGGTATAAAACTATGTAACAAGATGCACATTACACTATTGCGTGACCGAATCCCATATTTCAAAAGGCATCATATTAAAAGTAGTGCATATAAATCTGTCATTAACCACTTTACCTCTGAAAAATGTACCCCCTCTTTATGCCAGGCCATTTTTTTGTAGTATGGCACTTAGGGCTGAAACAACTAATCGATTTATTGACAACTAATCAATTATGAAATGAATCGATTACTATTTTCATAATCGATTAATCGGCCAGTTAAAAAAAAAAATAATAATTTAGCCCTTTATAGTACAAAGGGCAGTTAAGTGCTACTGTAAATATTACTTTCAGTTTTACAGTAAAAAAAATGAACCCCTACAGTAGTGATTATCTGCTTTTATTTTTATTTTTTTTGTACTATAAGGGATAATTTTTTTTTTTTTTTTTTAACCCCATTTATATTACTAAACGTCTCAGGCCTGGTTCACACCTATGTGTTTTTTGGTGCTTTGTGCAGAAACGCATTACAGTTCATTTACATGGTTTCCTATGGGACACGTTCACATCAAGGCTTTCTTCAGCCACTGCTGTTTGGAAAGGGTCAGACACTTTTTTTTTTTTTTTTTTTAACGCAAAACTGCTTTTTTTGGTTCAATATACTTCAATGGAGAAGCTGCAGAAAAGCATGGCATGTGTTTTTGCAGTAATTTGTGTTTTTTAATCTGCCCAACAACTAATTGGCCAAAAAAAGTATATCTCTTCTGTCTGTTGTTCTCAGAGTGCATTAAATATTTTGCTCCCTAACCATATAGTTGGTTATCTATATTTACCACTGCATAGAGATATTTAAGAATAAATTGCCTTTTTTTTTTTTTTTTTAAACTTTACATATTAACTAAATTATACACCACCCTTTTTTTTTAAAAGGCTATTAACCAATTAATCGATTATTCGAAACAATAATCGGCCAACTAATCAATTATAAAAATAATCGTTAGTTGCAGCCCTAATGGCACTGCGTTGCTTTAACTGACCATTGTGCGGTTATGTAACGCTGTACCCAAATAAAATGTCTCTTTTTCCGCACAAATAACGATTCTTTTAAGGGCATTTGATCACTGCTGCATTTTTTCTTTTGTATTCCATCACCAAAAAAATGACTATTTTCTGCTATAAAATTATCAAATAAAACAAAAATAAAAAATCGAATTTCTTCATATATTTAGGCAAATATGTATTCTGCTGTATATTCAGAAAAAATGCTAATAAGCGTATATGGATTACTTTGTATAAATTTATATTATTATTATTATTATTATTATTATTATTATTTATTATTATTATTATTATTATTATTATTATTATTATACAAGTAATAGCGGCAATCAGTGTCTTACGTCGGGACTTTGTTCTTGCTATATTTTTTTTATCCTTTTTTGGGATCGGTGCTAAAAATATGCATTACTAATGACACTGGCTGGGAAAGGGTTATCAGGGGTGATCAAAGGGTTAACTGCCTAGCCAGTGTTTTGCTATACTGTGTGTGAGGTGCTTTTACAAGGGGAAGTGATGGGTGATCGGTGGGTGCTAGAGAACCTCAAGTACCCTGCACCCGCTGATCGGCTTCTGTGTGTAATCAGTGGTAGCGAGCCACTGGAGGTGCGCATGTGCACCCCCTACCTGGAAGTGTCAAGTTGTGTGTATGTACAGTTGTGCTCATAAGTTTACAATCCCTGACAATTTATGATTTCTTGGCCATTTTTCAGAGAATATAACACAAACTTAAAAGGTCAACGAGTCATGGGGAAAGCATAAGAATTGTCAAAGGATCTGTGGGAAAAGGTAGTTTAACTGTATAAAACAGGAAATTGATATAAAAAGATGTCCAAGGAATTGAGAATGCCAATCGGCAGTGTTCAAACGCAAATCAAGAACTGGAAAATGAGGGGTTCTGTTGTGACCAAACCACGGTCAGGTAGACCAACTAAATTTTCAGCCACAAAGACATGCTGGTAGGTAAATTGGCCTTAGTATATGAATGGGGACCTTGTATTATGGGCTCCTTGAGGGTAGGGACCAATGTGAGTGTGCAATGTACAGGTATAGGGACAATTGTAGATGCTCACTAAATTGTTCGGGATGCAAAGGGAAAAACCCACAAATAACTTCTGGTGAAATACAGTACTCTGAAAACATGTGGTGTGGCTGTTTTCAAGATGCACAATAAGGAGGCACTTGAAGAAAGATGGGCTGCATGGTCGAGTCGCCAGAAGAAAGCCATTACTACGCAAATGCCACAAAGTATCCTGCTTACAATACACCAAACAGCACAGAGACAAGCCTCATGACTTCTGGCACAAAGTCATTTTGGAGTGATGAGACCAAAATTAAGCTTTTGGGCCACAACCATAAACGCTACACTTGGAGAGGAGTCAAATCCTATGATGAAAGGTGTATCGCTGATTTGGGGATGTGTGAGCTACAAAGGCACAGGGAGTTTGGTCAAAAGTTACTGGAGGAACATTTGCATTCATCAGCCAGGAAGCTGCGCATGGCATATACTTGGACATTCCAACATGACAATGATACAAAACACAAGGCCAAGTCCAACTGTCAGTGGCTACAGCGGAAAAAAGTGAAGGTTCTGGAGTGGCCATTTGTCTCCTGACCTCAATATCATTGAGCCACTCTGGGGAGATCTCAAACATGCAGTTCATGCAAGAATTTACACGAACTGGAGGCTTTTTGTCAAGAGGAATGGGCAGCTTTACCATCTGAGAAGATGGAGCCACATCCACAAATACCACAAAAGACTTTAAGCTGTCATTGATGTTAAAGGGTGCAATACACGGTATTAAGAACTGGGATATGTAAACTTTTGATCGAGGTCATTTGGGTAGTTTGTTGCCATTATAATTTTAAAGAGTAAACAGTTGATTGATAAATGGCTTCAGCCAAACACTAACCATGAGTGAAAAATGTTTATCATTCATATTCTCTAAAAAATGGCCAAGAAATCATAAATTCTACCAGGGTATGTAAACTTATGAGCACAACTATGTATATTACGTTTACACAGTGGGTAAAATAATTATTTGATCCCCTGCAGACTTTGTAAGTTTGCCCACTTGCAAAGAAATGAAGGGTATATCATAGATGTATTTTAAATGATGGAGACAGAATGTCAACCAAAAATCCAGAAAAAAAAATACTAAAAATGTACGTTGCAGTTCAGTGAGTGAGTGAAATAAGTATTTGAGGCCTAAGCAAAACATGACTATGTATAACAACCCTTGTTGGCAAGCAAGGAGGTAAGACGTTTCTTGTAGTTGGTGACCAGGTTTGCACACATCTCGGGAGGGATCACTCCTCTTCAGATTCTTTCTAAATCCTTTAAAGTGGTGGGCCAGCGAAAAAAAAAAAAAATGTATAAGTCAGCAGCTACAAACACTAGCTGCTGACTTTTATTAAGCACTTAGCTTTCTAGGGTGCACGCGATGTCGGCCGCCCAAGGCCGACCCCTCCCTCGGCTCTCGGGTCCTGGCGCCACCATTCACAGTAAGGGAAACTGTCAGTGGAGCCTTACAGCTTCACTGCCCATTTCCTACTGCGCATGCACGGATCGAGTGGCGCTTTGTGAATGGGGCACGCTGTGTTGTGGGACACACACAGTTCCCACAACACATTCACCTGAAGACAACGTGAGGAGAAGACTGAAGAGGCAGTTTAGGACGATCTGCCTAGCAACAACCATTTCTGGTAAGTGAGAACTTCTTCTTCCTTCTTTTTTTTTTTTTTTTTTTTTATTTAGGGTGGACCTCCCCTTTTAAGGCAACTTGAAGTTTCAGCTCCCTTCATACACTTCCTGTAGGCTTAAAGTCTGTAGACTGGCTAGGCCACTCTATGACCTTAATGTGTTTCTTCTTGAACATCTCCTTTGTTGCCTTGGCGGTATGTTTTGGGTCATTGTCATACTGGAAGGAAGACCCAGCTTCAGTGTTCTGGCTGAGGGAAGAAGGTTCTCCAAGATTTTACCGTACATGGCCCCTCAATGCGGCAAAGTTGGCTTGTAACTTAAGCAGAGAATTGCCCCAAAGCATTATGTTTCTGCCTCCGTGCTTGACTGTAGGGATGGTGTTTTTTTTGGGGTCATAGTCAGCATTTTTCTTCCAAACACAGTGAGTCCAGTTAATGCCAAAGAACTAAAATTTGGTCTCATCTGGCCACAGCACTTTTTTTCCCAATCCTTCTCTGAATCATTTAGATGTTCATTGGCATGACTGTAAATGTGCCTTCTTAAAGAGCGGCCTTCCTGTGTTTGTGGAGGAAAAATGCTGATTTATGACCCTAAGAACACCATCCCTACAGTCAAGCATGGAGGTGGAAACTTATGCTTTGAGGCTATTTCTCTGCTAAAGGCACAGACTTGCTTTTCTGCATTAAGGGACCAATGGTTGGGGCAATATATTGTAAAATCCTAGCTGAGCACCTTCCCTCAGCCAGAACACTGAAGATGGGTCATGGCTAGGTCTTTAGGCATGACAATGACCCAAAACATACCACCAAGGCAACAAAGGAGTGGCTCAAAAAGAAGCACATTGAGGTCATGGCGTGGCCTAGCCAGTCTCCAGACCTGCATCCTATAGAAAATGTATGGAGGGAGCACAAACTTCAAGTTTCCAAGAGACCACAAACCAACATTAAGGATTTGGAGAAGATCTGTATAAGAGTGGCCCAACATATCTCCTGAGATGTGTGCAAACCTGGTCACCAACTACAAGAAATGTCTTACCTCTGTGCTTGCCAACAAGGGTTTCTCCACCAAGTACGAAGCCAAGTTTTGCTTGGGCATCAAATACGTATTTTTCTTGCTGAACTGCATCTCAATTTACATTTGTATCAATTTATTTTTTTGTGTGTGTGTGTGTGTGTGTGTGTGTGTGTGTGTGTGTGTGTGTGTGTGTGTGTGTGTTTTGTGTGTGTGTGTGTGTGTGTGTGTACAGCCCTCAAAAATTACACTCGCATTTTGCGAGTGATTTTTGAGGGCTGGCGAGGAGAAGAGAGGAGAGCTGCCACTGGGAGATCACAGCAGGGAACATTCAGACTTATGTTTCATAAGCTGTGAGTGTTCCCCCGCCGTGCGTCGTCACATAAGCTCCTCCCCTTTTCCGGGACTTTGATAGACGGATCACCCGTCCAATGCTAGGACGGGTGACCTGTATCAAACTTCCCCGGACAAGGGGAGGAGCTTATGTGACGGCGCGCCGCGGGGGAACACTCACAGCTTATGAAACATAAGTCTGAATGTTCCCTGCTGTGATCTCCCAGTGGCAGCTCTCCTCTCTTCCACAGGTAGGCAGCACATGGGGGACACAGGCTGCAGATGGGGGGGAGGACACTGGCTGCAAATGGGGGGGGGGGGGGGGGGGGGGACACTGGCTGCAAATGGGGGGGGGGGGACACTGGCTGCTCATGGGGGGGGGGGGGGACACTGGCTGCTCATGGGGGGGGGGGGGGGGGGGGGGACACTGGCTGCTCATGGGGGGGGGGACACACTGGCTGCTCATGGGGGGGGGGGGGGGGACACTGGCTGCTCATGGGGGGGGGGGGACACACTGGCTGCTCATGGGGGGGGGGGGACACACTGGCTGCTCATGGGGGGGGGGGGGGACACTGTCTGCTCATGGGGGGGGGGCGGGGGGGGGGGGGGGGGGGGGGGGGTGGGAGGGGGTGGGGGGGGGGGGGGGGGGGGGGGGGGGGGGGGGGGGGGGGGGGGGGGGGGGGGGGGGGTGGGGGGGGGGGGGGGGGGGGGGGGGGGGGGGGGGGGGGGGGGGGGGGGGGGGGGGTGGGGGGGGGGGGGGGGGAGGGCGGGGGGGGGGGGGGGGGGGGGGGGGGGGGGGGGGGGGGGGGGGGGGGGGGGGGGGGGGGGGGGGGGGGCGGGGGGGGGGGGGGGGGGGGGGGGGGGGGGGGTGGGGGGGGGGGGAGGGGGGGGGGGGGGGGGGGCGGGGGGGGGGGGGGGGGGGGGGGGGGGGGGGGGGGGGGGGGGGGGGGGGGGCGGGGGGGGGGGGGGGGGTGGGGGGGGGGGGAGGGGGGCGGGGGTGGGGGGGGGGGGTGGGGAAGGGGGGGGGGGGGGGGGGGGGGGGGGGGGGGGGGGGGGGGGGGGGGGGGGGGGCGGGGGGGGGGGGGGGGGGGGGGGGCGGGGGGGGGGGGGAGAGAGAGGGGGGGAGCGGGGGGGGGGGAGGGGGGGGGGGGTGGGGGGGGGGGGGGGGGGGGGGGCGGGGGGGGGGGGGGTGGGGGGGGGGGGCGGGGGGGGGGGGGGGGGGGGGGGGGGTGGGGGGGGGGGGGGGGGGGGAGGACACGGGGGACACACTGGGCTCTGGGGGGGGGGGACACACTGGCTAGGGGCGTTGGGGGGGGGGGGGGGGGGGGGACACACTGGCTGGGGGGGGGGGGGGGGACACACTGGCTGCTCATGGGGGGGGGGGGGGGACACACTGGCTGCTCAGGGGGGGGGAGGGGGGGGGGGGGGGGGGGGGGGCTGCTCATCGGGGGGGGGGGGGGGACACACTGGCTGCTCATGGGGGGGGGGGGACACACTGGCTGGGGGGGGGGGGGGACACACTGGCTGCTCATGGGGGGGGGGGGGAGGACACTGGCTGCTCATGGGGGGGGGGGACACAGGGGGGGGGGGGGGGGGGGGGGACACTGGCTGCTCATGGGGGGGGGGGACACTGGCTGGGGGGGGGGGACACTGGCTGCTCATGGGGGGGGGGGGGGGGGGGACACTGGCTGCTCAGGGGGGGGGGGGGGGGGGGGGGGGACACTGGCTGCTCATGGGGGGGGGGGGGACACTGGCTGCTCATGGGGGGGGGGGGGGGACACTGGCTGCTCATGGGGGGGGGGACACTGGCTGGGGGGGGGGGCACACTGGCTGCTCATGGGGGGGGGGGGCACACACTGGCTGCTCATGGGGGGGGGGGACACACTGGCTGCTCATGGGGGGGGGGGGACACACTGGCTGCTCATGGGGGGGGGGACACACTGGCTGCTCATGGGGGGGGGGGACACACTGGCTGCTCATGGGGGGGGGGGGGACACACTGGCTGCTCATGGGGGGGGGGGGGACACACTGGCTGCTCATGGGGGGGGGGGGCACACTGGCTGCTCATGGGGGGGGGGGACACACTGGCTGCTCATGGGGGGGGGGGACCACACTGGCTGCTCGAGAGTGAGAAGAAAGGGAACGGGGAGGGGGGGGGGAGGAGGAGAGAGGGGGACGGGGGGACGGGGGGGGGGGACCACACTGGCTGCTCATGGGGGGGGGGGGACACTGGCTGCTCATGGGGGGGGGGGGGCTGCTCATGGGGGGGGGGGGGGGGACACTGGCTGCTCATGGGGGGGGGGGGGACACTGGCTGCTCATGGGGGGGGGGGCACACTGGCTGCTCATGGGGGGGGGGGGGACACTGGCTGCTCATGGGGGGGGGGGGACACACTGGCTGCTCATGGGGGGGGGGGGGGGGGACACTGGCTGCTCATGGGGGGGGGGGACACTGGGGGGGGGGGGCTGCTCATGGGGGGGGGGGGGGGGGGGGACACGGGGCTGCTCATGGGGGGGGGGGGGGGGGGGGGACACTGGCTGGGGGGGGGGGGGGGACACTGGCACACGGGGGGGGGGGGGGCACACTGGCTGCTCATGGGGGGGGGGGGGGGGGGGGAGGGGGGGGGGGGGGGGGGGGGGGGGGGGGACACTGGGCAGCATGGGGGGGGGGGGTGGGGGGGGGGGGGGCTGCTCATGGGGGGGGGGGGACACTGGCTGGGGGGGGGGGGGGGGGGGGGGGGGGGGGGGGGGGGACACTGGCTGCTCATGGGGCGGGGGGGGGGGGGGGGGGACACTGGCTGCTCATGGGGGGGGGGGGGGACACTGGGCTCATGGGGGGGGGGAACACTGGCTGCTCAGGGGGGGGGGGGACACACTGGCTGGGGGGGGGGGACACTGGCTGCTCATGGGGGGGGGGGGGACACTGGCTGCTCATGGGGGGGGGGGGGGACACTGGCTGCTCATGGGGGGGGGGGACACTGGCTGCTCATGGGGGGGGGGGGGGGGGACACTGGCTGGGGGGGGGGGGGGCACATGGTGCTCATGGGGGGGGGGGGCAGGACACTGGGCTGCTCATGGGGGGGGGGGGGGGGGACACTGGCTGCTCATGGGGGGGGGGGGGCACACTGGCTGCTCATGGGGGGGGGGGGGAACACTGGCTGCTCATGGGGGGGGGGGGGGGGGGGGGGGGGCTGCTCATGGGGGGGGGGGGCTGCTCATGGGGGGGGGGGGGGGGGACACTGGGGGGGGGGGACACTGGGGAATGGGGGGGGGGGGACACTGGCTGCTCATGGGGGGGGGGGGGGGGGACACTGGCTGCTCATGGGGGGGGGGGGACACTGGCTGCTTTCATGGGGGGGGGGGGGGACACTGGCTGCTCATGGGGGGGGGGGGACCACTGGCTGCTCAGGGGGGGGGGGGGGGGGGGGACATGGGCTCATGGGGGGGGGGGGGGGGGGGGGGGGGGGGGGGGGGGGGGGGGGGGGGGGGGACACTGGCTGCTCATGGGGGGGGGGGGGGGACTGGCTGCTCAGGGGGGGGGGGGGGGGGGGGGGGGGGGGACTGGCTGCTCATGGGGGGGGGGGGGACACTGGCTGCTCATGGGGGGGGGGGGGGGACTGGGGGGGGGGGGGGGGACATGGCTGGGGGGGGGGGGGGAGGGGGACACTGGCTGGTCATGGGGGGGGGGGGGGGCTGGGGGGGGGGGGGGGGACACTGGCTGCTCAGGGGGGGGGGGGGGGGACACTGGCTGCTCATGGGGGGGGGGGACACTGGCTGCTCATGGGGGGGGGGGGACACTGGCTGCTCATGGGGGGGGGGGGACACTGGCTGCTCAGGGGGGGGGTGGGGGGGGGGGGGGCACACTGGCTGCTCATGGGGGGGGGGGGACTGGCTGCTCATGGGGGGGGGGGACACTGGCTGCTCATGGGGGGGGGGGGGGGACATGGGGGGGGGGGACACTGGCTGCTCATGGGGGGGGGGGGGGGGGACACTGGCTGCTCATGGGGGGGGGGGGGACACTGGCTGCACAGGGGGGGGGCACACTGGCTGCTCATGGGGGGGGGGGGGCACACTGGCTGCTCATGGGGGGGGGGGGGGTCACTGGCTGCTCATGGGGGGGGGGGGGGACACTGGCTGCTCATGGGGGGGGGGGGACACTGGCTGCTCATGGGGGGGGGGGGGACACTGGCTGCTCATTGGGGGGGGGGGGACACTGGCTGCTCATGGGGGGGGGGGGGGACACACTGGCTGCTCATGGGGGGGGGGGCGCACTGGCTGCTCATGGGGGGGGGGGGACACTGGCTGCACAGGGGGGGGGGGACACACTGGCTGCTCATGGGGGGACGACGACACACTGGCTGCACATGGGGGGGGGGGGGGGGGGGGACACAGGCTGCACATGGGGGGGGGGGGACACAGGCTGCATTAACATTAAGGTTTTAATATTTTTTATAACTTAATTGCATAAAACATTAAAGGTGTCATTTAATGAGATCATTTATGAGGGCGGGTTTAGGGGCGGGGCAGGGTAGGGGTTGGGCGGGGCAACTGGTGGCGAGTAACCCTTAAGGCCTGGCTAGTAGCTCAGGACTTGAAATTTTGAGCCCTGTATATGTGTGTGTATATGCGCACACACACACACACACACACACACACACACACACACACACACACACACACACACACACACACACACACACACACACACACACACACACTTAAAAAAAAAAAAAATTTATAGACCCTTCATTACTTAAGTGGGCAAACTTGCAAAATCTGCAGGGGATCAAAGAATTGTGTGTGAGATCTGGCATACAGGTTCTGCCCTGTAGCAGTAAAACTGCTATAGGGCGGACTTAAAAAGGTTGAACAAATTGGACGAAGTATTAATGTGAAGACTACTAAATAAGATTTGTTCATGATCCAGAAGTGAGCAGGTGGATGTTAACCACTTATGGCCCGCCGTCGTTTTACTTTGGCTGTTTGAAGAGGCATATTGTTATGGTAGCGGCCATAACCCCAGTATCCTCTTCAGCGGTTACCGGAACTGTTGGTAGTGGCGGAGGCGATTGGATCCTGTGTTTTCTGTGGTATGAGATGGCCCCCACCCGGCTCCATACCAATGCAGGGCGGAAGCAACGTCATAACGTCAATTTCGCCCATGGCTCTTAAAGCAATATGTATACTTTTTATTTTATATTGCATTTTAGTGTAAATATGTGATCTGAGGTCTTTTTGACCCAGATCTCATATTTAAGAGGTCCGGTCATGCTTGCATTCCTTGTAATGGGAATAAAAGTGACACTTTTTTTTTTTTTTTTTTTTTTTTAGTTTTTTACATCGTTTTAATTTTTTTTAGAACGGTCCCCGTCCTGCCGAGCCCACGTGCAGAAGCGAATGCATAAGTGAGCAGCGCCTGCATATGAAAATGGTGTTCAAACCACACATGTGAGGTATCGCCATGGATAGGAGAGCAATAATTCTAGCTCTAGACCTCTTCTGTAACTAAAAACGTGCAACCTATAGAATTTTTGTAAATGTTGCCTATGGAGATATTTTTAAGGGTAAAAGTTTGTCGCCATGCCACAAGCGGGCACAATTTTGAAGCGTGACTTGTTGGGTATCAATTTACTCGGTGTAACATCTTTCACAATCTAAAAAATTGGGCTAACTTTACTATTTTGAATAAAAGAAAAAGTGTGTTTTCCAAAAAAGTGACCTTTTGTAAGACCGCTGCGCAAATATGGCGTGACAAAGTATTGAAACTACTACATTTTTTTTCCAACACCCTAGAGACTAAAATGGCAATGTTTGGGGGGGTTCTAAATTTTAACAATTTTAAACAAGTTTGAAAAATAGTCCCGGTCTTAAAGTGGTTAAAGTACAGACTTTTGCAGCCAAATTGGTGATGCCATCTATTTTATTTGTTACATGTTCCCATTTACACAGCATAAGTCAAACTTTTTTTTAAATTGACAGCTTAACCTTTTTAGATGCTCTATTCTTGACTCCCAGCAAGGAAATATCCTGCAGAGTTTTCTAAGGGGGTGGGCAGCTGTTTGCCCTAATGAACCCTGTCTGGTTTGTTTTGGGAGATCTCCATATAAAATCTTTAAAAAACAATTTGTGGGCATACTGTGTAAATGGGAATTAACATAACATGAAGGGGGGGTAATCAACTGTTTTTTCTAAAGCAGCTCTCGAACTCTGCTCTCACTTGCAGGCCCTGCTCTTCACCACATCTTGGCTGTGACCTTAATTTGTCAGTCCCCTTAAGTGGTGTCACTGCTTCGGGTGAATCTTAAGCCTCGTACCCATGATGTGATTGTTGGCAGGGGATTGTCTGACAGACTGTTGTCCTAAAATCTGACCGTTGGTATGCTCCTTTTGACAATTTGTTCATTTTTCGGCGGAGAACAACCTGTCTTAATTTTTTTATTTTTGTATGGTCAGTACACAAATCCGTCACATAAGTTGAAAGTACAAACACACATGCTTGGAATCAATGCTCACCAAACACGAAATTCGCAGAAGGGGCCCAAAGGGTGGTTCTCCTAATTGAGACAAGTGCACACAGTAGAAGGATATGCTTTGTTCATATTTCATGTCTGGGGTTTACAACCAATTTAAGCATAGTTTTACTAAACTTAGGACCCAGCATTCACTATCTGTCCTCCCCACAGTACACACAACATGGAAATGCTATCATTTTAGTAAGTATAAACTGCTAAATACCTTTTCTCATCAGAAGTATATAGCAGTCGTCTGACTTCTGTCTGTTTTAAAGCTTGTAGTAGTTTGCTTTCGCCGACTGTCCAATAAGGCTGCAGGAACCCTGACCCTCTGGAGAGTGCTAATTATCCCTGTGCTGATCACATGCACCCTCCCAAGGATAAAATCCTCTAACATGTCAAACAGAGCATGTGTAGTGTGCCTCCTAGGGCTCTGTTCTATCAGCAGATGGATTGGTGACAGTAAAAGGGGGGGGGGGGGGGGGGGAGAATCAGAAGACAGGATCTAATAGCCTTTTTACATAATGCACAGGATTAACCCCTCAGGTTCCATGGTGGGTAGATTTTGCTGTTGTGGGTTTAGTAACAATTTTTAAGAGCCTTTCAAAGATGCAATTCAGGTTACTGTATTCTTTCAAAGCTTACTGTAAAGGTATGGCTATAATAAAATGGATATAAGATTATTTTCATTTTGAACAAATCCTATTGTATATATTTTTTTTTCTCTCTTGTAGTGAACGTGTGGAAGCTTTTTTAAAAGATGAAGAACGGAAAACTCTAGAATTGGAACCATGTACAAGGTTTGTTTTTATCCTTTTTATGTAACTATCTGCATGCAAAGTTTTTTATTGATGCCCAGAGCATAGGATTCCTCCACAATTGGTCAAATATGTAAGTCCCCTTTAGGTAGTCTCTTATTTACCCAGTTTTGCTGCAGATAACTTGAGTGTGATCAATATGCAGTTTTTATGGTGGTCTTGCATGCATTAAATAAACCGTAATTCATAAATGTTTCACTTTATCTTTCGCTTAAAAATTATTTCATTAACCTGTTCCAGTCTGCGCTATAGCCGAATGACGGATACAGCGTGGACCTACTTTGCCAGGAGGCCGTTAATAGACGTCCTTCCCTTTGCTTGCTCCCCACGCGCCTCCTGCAGGGAGTGTGCAGTGCGCGCTGTGATCACCAAGTCAATGAGACTTGGGTGATCACAGATCCCGGCCCCTTACCACGTGATCAGCTGTCAGCCAATAACAGCTGATCATCTCATGTAAATAGAAGATCGTTAACCTGTGTGATTTTTATTTATTTTTCTCCTCGCGCAGACAGCGTGAGGAGAGGGGGAAAAAAAGCAGGTCACCTGCTTCTGTGTAAGGGACATCGGTCCTGAAGAGGAGGAGGCACAGCCACCTCATCTGTGCCCACCAGTGCCGCCTCACAGTGCATATTAGTGCCACCTATCAATGCCCCCATCGGTGCCAATTAATGCCTCATCAGTGCCACCTAGCAGTGCTGTTTATCGGTGTCACCAATGCCCTTCACTGCCGCCTCTCGGTGCACACCAGTGCCGCCTCATCAGCGTACATCAATGAAGGAGAAAAATTACCTGTTTGCAAAATTTTATAACAAAATATAAAACTTTTGTATTTTTATTCCAAATTTTGTCTTTTTTCTATTTTTTATTTTTTTTTTTAACATAAAATAAAAACCTCCCAGAGGTGAAAAAATACCACCAAAAAACTTTGTGGGGAAAAAAAGAACAATTTCCTATGGGTACAGTGTACCATGACCACGCAATTGTCATTCAAAGTGTGATGGCGCTGAATTTTGGTCTGGGCAGGAATGGGGTTTAGGTGCCCAATAAGCAAGTGGTTAAACAAAATTTGGTTTGGTTAAATCGAGAGATTGATTCGATTTGTTTATCAGAATTATCATTGTTGCATGTATGACCAACATCCTACAAAGTCTGCTCGGTTTTGTACACCATACAAATTTTCAAAGGCTCTTTCTGAATTTGAGGCACAGAGTACACATGAGCATTGGTACATTACCTAGTAGCAATACGATGCATCCTCCTTTTTAGATAGAATTATTTTTTTTTTTCTTCTGTATTACTTGTAAACCAGCTGGAATAAACTTAAAAATGTGGTGTCCTAATATGGGAACTAAAACTAGAGTGAAAAGCTGGTTTCTCAATTGGAATACTGTACATGTTTCTGTAACAGCTGTTAAAGACCGGAAATTATTATTTACTTGTGAGGTGGACATGGGCTGTAAGAACCAATTCTCAGCTATTCTTCAATCTGGCCAATTCTTTTGCATACATTTTCCATTTAAGCACCTGTTCATAATGGTACTTCTGCATAGTCATTTTATTTTTTTTGAAATAAAACAGACTACAGGTCTAGCCTGGTTAGCATATTGCAAATACAGCAACAACGCTGATATGCAGATGTAGGCTTTTAAAAAATAAATAAATCTACATATCCAAAGAACAAAATGTCTTAAACTCTTTTGACTTCCACTTTAATAACTGAGTCCTAGTTCACACTGATGAGTCTTTGATATCATGCTACTTCATTGATATTTCCAAGCCACAGATGTGTAATTTGCACTGCTGATTTGATTGTGGCTTGCGATTTCGTTTAACAGAAGTCTATGCAATTCTCAATGAAATTGGCAAAGTGCATAAAAACTTTCATAATCGCTGCAATATGAACGGTTTCATTGCTGGCAATGAGGTGCAATTTGTCATGTGATTTGGGACTGTCAAATCGCTTGACAGGTTGCCCCGGTGAGCACATGGGCTAAACCTACCCCTCCCCCCCGACCATTTTAACTTCTGAATTTTGGATTTTTGTGTGAAGATTATTGCATGTTTTGATTGAGCACTAAAATAGTTGTAATCTTTTCTTTCCAATTTAGCTATCAAAGGAAGCTTATCTATCAGACGCTGAATTGGAAGTAAGCAATTGTTCTGTGTTTGTCTGTGTAAGGGCCCAGTAATGTAGTAGCATACAATTTAAATGTGTTTGATACCCTGCACTACCAAGTACTAAAAAATGAAAATTTGAATGTGATAACTCAAAGTTTAAGTGAACAATTACAAATGTGGAAATGCTGCAATACCAAATGTGCTCGCAGTACACTTAGAATAAATTATAAAGTGGTCTTGCGCAATTCCTTTAGTACTCTGCTGTTTAATCAAACATGGACCTTACTGGCAATAATGGTGAATAATAAATCAATAATAAACCAAGCCAAAATATTCAATAAATGAAGTGTCCCAGTGATCAATACAAATAGGTGTATAGTTCTAATGATCGCTGTGCTTTCACCAATCGCCTCTGTGCTCTCAGAACTCTCACCTCCATAACGGAATATAAAGCCTTAGGGACAGATTAATGGAGTGGTGATCCTTCCTTGGTGTATTCCTTTCCTTATCTTTATATATGTTACAAGATCCAGGCTCTTGAAGTACTATAAATAACTCCAAACCACATAAGGGAATATGAAATAATGCCTCCCATAGTGTGAAATCCTTTAAAATGTTGCCATTTTTTAAATGACAATTGGATGCCTACATCAAAAAGGTTAAAATGGCATAAAGGCTGAAACAACGCCTCTCGCATCTCTATACTGTACCATACAGTAACGCTTGTGTACTTAATTTACTAATTATATTCCCATTCTTTTTCTACAATAGCCAACCAAGTGGCTGCACCTAATAACCGCAAACGCACAGAGAAACCAAGTCCTATCCCACCTCTGTATTTATTCTGTCTGTGCATGGATAGGATGAGGAGATTAGTAAGCCCAGATTTTATTTTTTTTCTTCTTAGACTGAACAAATTTTGAATTCAAATGTAGCTGCTAATAGAACGTGTTTTTTTTTTTTTTTTTTTTTTTTAATTTTTTTTTTTTTATATTTTTTTTTTTTTTGCGCATAAAAAATAAAGTCGAAGGTGTATTATGGAGAAGCAGTTTTAACTGGCTTATAGAAGGCAAACGATATTGATTTTCTGAAATAATTGTAATGGTTCTGTGACACATTGCTGTATAAAAGGCACCAGAATTATTTTTTAAGTTGTATTAAACCCAAAACCTTAAATTGCTGCTTACCAATTCTTAGTTGTGATGGCTGTAATTATTTTTTTTTTTTTTTTAATTTTATGCTTTTTTATTTTTTTGCACCTATTGATCTAGCCTGTCAGTCCTGCTGTTTTTCAACAGCACAAACTGACCTACTGATGTAGAAGTTGGAGTGCTGGGATAAACCGTTTATCACTGACCCGGGTGCATACAATGATCCGCTTTTATTCATGTATGTAAAACCTTTGTCCCGAAAAGAGAGAAAACTGTTAGCTTGAGTTTGACTTCCATTTGATAGTGTATCAAACACTCTCCCCCCAGATTAACAGTGCTGCTGTCCAAAGGCACCCTTATACAAGGGATGGGTTACTGGCAAGACCACAAGGTGAAAACTGAGGGGGGGGGGGGGGGTGAGCCTAAAAAATTCAGCCACCACATATTTGGTAAGCTGCAATATATAACTTATTTTTATTTAAAAAAAAATTTCTGGTTCTTTAATAGCACTTTAAAAGTAAAGGATTTCTTTATTTTCACCAATCATACCTAGGTGGCTGCAGCATCGATCCCCAGCGCCTCTACACTGAGAACTGAGTTATCGAACACCGCTGCTGGCTCGGTTCTCTTAGCTCCCCGAGCAGAGAGCTGCTCTGCCCCCCCCCCCCCCCCACGGTCACTGGAGTGGGGAGCGGCCATCTCAGGATCTCAACGGCTCGCTGAGATTCTGAGACAGGCATTAGAACAGGCACCTGGCCGATCCAGACTTGTCGATGACGCGGTGCCTGGACTGATTCCAGTGACATCAGCAGACTTCAGATGGCTCTCTGCTAAAAACGGGTCACAGGCGTTAAAAACTAATTGCACTCTTGTGACCCATCAAAGAAGCCCAGCCTAATGAGCTCAGGCTGGACTTCTTTTTTTAAGGCTGCCTTCATAATAGTTTTCACCACAATTTCAATTGTTTGTAAACAGATGCTTATGCACCATCCACATGAGTAAGGCCCCTTTCACACATGCGGACCGTATGTCCGTATTTCATCCATCCGTTTTTGGATGAATTACGGACATGCATGCATGTCTATGGGATAGCGGGTGTCAGCGGATGAACTATACACCTATTTGTATTGATCACTGGGACACTTCATTGCCTCTACTCCCCCCCCCCCTTCCTCCTAAATAAATAAGAATAAAATGTAAAGATATGCTTATGTAGCATGGGTAGTTCATTAAATATTAAGTTCATATAAATATAGGAAGGGGTGATGTACTTCAGTAGGCAGCCCCACCTGAGATGGGAGCAATTGCAGCATTAAGTTAATTTACAATTAGTCAAATTCAAACTCACAAATATACAATCAAAGAGCTTATCTGCAGAAATGCCACATTGGATGGAAGCCAATGAATAGCTAATAGTGACAGCAAACAGTATGTTGTCAGTGATGAAACCAAGTCCAATGTTCCAGAAATTGAGGAGAGCCTGTGTGGGACACATGACCATCTTGCCTTGTCATCACACCAGGAACAGGTAGGGGGGGGGGCATGTTTACCAGGCAATTCATTGAAGGAGAACTCCACCCAAAAGGGGAAGTTCTGCTTTAATGACTTGTTTCCCGCTCCGCTTGAACAATTGACACCTTTTTGAGGAGCAGTGGTGGGGTGATGCGTGACTGCCACATGCGCGGTGGACACCCAGCTGTGAAGCTGCGAGCTGTCACAGCCGGGTGCCCATAGTGAAGATGCTGGACTGAAGACAACGGGTGAGACTGACTGCGGTGAGCACACCACTGTATTGTGGGACAGATGAGTGGCTGTTGAGTCAGCAGCAACAAACTGTAGCTGCTGACTTATTTATTCCACAGGTGATTGGAACTCGGCTTTAAGGTTAAAACAAACAGTTTAGGTATGGAACCACTTAAACTTGTAGTGATTCTTTGTAAAGAAGCTTTGAATCTTTAATTGCATGAGGTTTAGCATTTGCTTGCTTTCATATTTTTGATATTTACCTTGTTTTTAATAGATATCCACGAGGTACCCATTTGGAAACTGTAGAATCTGAGAAGGTAAATGCCACTTTCAGCATTGCAGGGGATAAAATCCCTTAAAAGGCAGTTTATTACTTTAATTGTATAAATGGGTCCTCTAATGTTCAGCTTGTGCCTTCTTTCATTATTTGGGGCAATTCTTCCTTCACACTACCTGCTACCTATTGAGCCCTCCCCTCTGTGGTCTGGTGACTGGTCCTTGTTTTCTGCAGAGATACCTGTGTTCAAGAAGATGTGTAAGCTGCTCAGATTTCTGTGAAATGTCGAGTCCTTAGTCTAAGGAAAACTGCATAAGAATAATTAATATTGTATAGGTGCAGCAAGGGCAGTCAACCTGGTGTTTGTTCATTACAGCAGAACTAAACCCTGCTATCCTTTATAGTTAAGGAAACTGCCATCCTAGCGTCTGTTTGCTCTGCATTTGCCATGGCTCTGCCCATTTGATCAGCTATGATTGCAGCCTTACTTTAGTCATTCACTACTTAGCTGCTATTATACGGAGTCACGTCAGAGCTTATGGCGTTTTCAAAATGGGTAAATTGTTGGTGCCTCTGAAATTGCTACTTGATTTGTGGTGTCACAAGGTACAGTATCAAAAGTTATGACAGCCTATATACTTTTTGGGAAAACGTCGTCTGATAAGCATAAGTGCATTCGTCAACTGACTTAAAGAGGCAAAAGGACATTGCTCTTGATTGTGACCCGGATTTTTGCATAAAGAGTGGTATCAGATTCCATTATCCATCATCCTAGACTTTTATATTTGATAATTCAGGCTGTCTTGGATGCCAAAGATGGTCCAGCACCATATTGGGTAACCATTTTTCATTCCTTTACTATACTTGTTTCCATAATTTTGTCCACTTTGTCTTTTTGCCGTAGTCAACTGGCTACTGCTTCTTGCAAGATCTGCACCTTCCTCTACTATTGGGCCCCTTTCACACGGGCAGCTGTTCTGCCGCTGTCAAAAGCATGTTTTTGTTATTTTGAAATTCAGAGAATCCTGGCACAGCGTTCACTTGCAGTTGTACATTGCGATTAGTTGCATTTACATGCAGCTGCGTTTAGCTGAGTTGGAACGTTCTTGTCATTTCTGATGTGCTTCTTTTTCTTTCCTTTTTGCTGCTATCTGCATGAGTAATGGTACACTGCGATTACCTGCAGTTATGTGCCTATAGCTGGAATAAATCGGTCCTGGATGCAGTCAAATTTTATTTTTTCTAACCGCAACAAACCCCATGTAACAAAACCATTGCTAAATGCAGTGTGTGAATGGGGCTATGAAAAAATTGTGTGAGTTTAGCTGGGGTAGATAACTTGATCTATCCGCAGCTAAAAGCTGAATTCTATCCGCCCGTGTGAAAAGGTCCTAATGTGTAAATACAGAGATGTTTTTAGTCTAAACATGTACCATCCGTTTTGCCATTTTGTAGAAGTTTAGCATGATTTTTGTTGTGAGCTTTGCAGTTCTGCAAGGTCTAAAAGCTGCAATCTAACAGTTCTACTACCTCACCTGCATTAGAGGTCCAATCTTGTAGCTTGTGTTTAGACTCGGTTAAATCCAATTCTTACACAATATTTTTAGTGCACACAGACTACTTGATATATGCCCTTTGACCAGGAGGTTGGATAGGAAGTAGAAGGCTTAACCCCTCCTGCCGAGCATATCTCTGCCTTTGCTTATTTGTGTGTCCTAAGAATATGCTGAAGCTCTGCTGGTTCCAGACTAAAGATGGATAATCTTGTACTGCTGGTAAGTCACACCAGATTGCGAGATCTTTAAGTTTCACGGTCAACATGCCATGCCTTGGTTACCAACCCTGCAGCGATGCCAGAGCCTCGAGGGAGTGAACCTGTGTGCTCCCTCAGGGTGAACTGGCTTTGTATTAGTGAAGCACCTTAACAGTCCAGGTTTACCTCACTTTAATAATAATAATAATCCTAACAAAGTACAGTAATATCTTTTATTAGCAGGTGAATGTAGCCCTCAATGCATTCACATACATTGAATCCAGCTTAAGTGGAAAAAGTTTGCTAACCCCTGCCTTAGTCACTTACATTCAAACTTTTGTCTCAAGTTTAAGAAGTCAGCCACTACTGACCATAGTAGGTCTACTAAAAGGAGTTTTAAAACATGCACGATAACAAGTAAGAATGTTCCAGCACATCATGGCTTGAAGAATGAAGCTGCTCTGGGGGAGGGGCAAAAAAAGATAAGATATTTTCTCTAGATACAGTATCTCACAAGTGAGTACACTCCTCACATTTTTGTAAATATTTTATATCTTCATGTGACAACACTGAAGAAATTACCCTTTGCGACAATGTAAAGTAGTGAGTGCACAGCTTGTATAACAGTGTAAATTTGCTGTCCCCTCAATAACTCAATACAGCCATTAATGTCTAACTGCTGGCAACAAATATGAGTGTATCCCCAAGTAAAGATTTCCAAATTGGGCCCAATTAGCCATTTTCCCACCCTGGTGTCATGTGACTCATTAGTGTTACAAGGAGCAGGTGTGTTAAATTTGTTGTTTATTGCTCCCACTCTCTCAAACTGGTCACAAAGTTCAAAATGGAAGTTGCTCCTATAAAGATGGCCTAGGCTATAAGAAGATTGCCAAGATCCTGAAACTGAGCTGCAGCATGATGGCCAAGACCATACAGTAGGTTTAACAGGACACTCTGAACAGGCCTCGCCATGGTCGATGAAAGAAGTTGAGTGCTCGGCATCACATCCAGAGGTTGTCATTTTGTAATGGAAGTATGAGTCCTGCCAACATTGCTGCAGAGATTGCAGGGGGGGTCAGCCTGTCGGTGCTCAGACCATACGCCGCACATTGCATTAAATTGGTCTGCATGGCTGTCGTCCCAGAAGGAAGCCTCTTAAAAAGATTATGCACAAGAAAGCCCACAAATGGTTTGCTGAAGACAAGCAGACTTCTACCTATCCTGCCATGCCTGTTTAAAAAAAGATGTGTACTTATTTTTAGTTCATTTACAATGCCCCCCATGTCAGCGAGCAGCTGCAGAAGGGAGCACTCTGCAATGGTTTGGAGTTCCAGGAACTGTGATGTCATTCGAAGGGACAGTGGGTCCATGTTTAACATGTTACACCCTAAATACGGTTGTAACCTGTTTAGAAAGGTGAACTTGGCCTCTACTTTTTTCAGGCAGAATATATCGTTATTTCATAGCCCTAAGGTATTCTAAATAACATATTGTTTCATTGTAGAAGGAAAGATACATTGTTATTAGCAAAGTTGATGAAGAGGAAAGAAGGAAGAAAGAGCAGGAGAAGCAAGCAAAAGAGCAGGTATGTCAGTTGCCCTGTAATGCTAAACGTGGCCTGTGATGTGTTCTGCAGGGATTTTGATATTGACAGCACAATTTGACCCTTTCTTTCAACCTAAAGTTCTTTAAATGTGTTTTTCTGTTGCAGGAAGAGCTTAATGATGCTGTAGGGTTTTCAAGAATTATTCTTGCGATTTCAACCTCTGTAAGTAATTAAATGCATGAATTTTTTAATGTGTTCTATAGTCTTTTTATGCATTTCTCTACTCCTAGTCTTCAGCTATTGGGGGCAATTGAAATAACGGAGTGAAAAAAGTCTTAAAACGTTTGGGTTACACTGCTGCCAACGTGTGTGTTTCCCAAAGCAATGTTTGCTCCCCCCAATACTGAATAACCTTACGTACGCGCATGCTGCTGGAGATTTTTTATTCGATCGTTGGCTATCTAGCATAGTTCTACTCATTCTGACTTTTGCATCTGCACCCCATAGCCCTGAATGTTGTGAGGCTATCCTGGATGTATTGTTGGGATTCTGGGTTCCATGTGAAGAGCCTTCCAGAGTTTGTTATGGAAAAAGTTGGCTGTGGAGTGCTTTCCAGGTCAAGAGCTGCAGGCAATTCTTCTGAGCTTGACTGGTTTCCGATGACCTGCTTGGTGAATAGGCTGGTTGGACTCTGCACCAGGATTGCTGCCAGATTGTCATGTTGCTTTGCTCCCTTATTACTCCCTTTTCTGCCAGCTCTGCTGTGGCATGTATTAACGCTATAGGGCTGATTGTGGATGTCAAGCTCTGGCTGGGATGTCCAGCACGTGCTCTGCACTCTTTCCTGTCATAAACCATTGACACAGCATCTCCCTGCTTCTGCTCCTGTTGCAAAAAGCCACATAGATCCGTGACTTTGGCAACCTTTGCCCACCGACCCACATTCTACCATCTGTCCAGGTTTCCTTGAGTAAATGGATCCTTGCATTTCACCCTAAGCCTGTCACTTGCCTAACCGCTTTGCGGTTAAAATATTTCTAATTCTTCTAGGCATGGCAGTCTGGTAGTGTGGACAAGTGCCGCAAACTCACTATTTACTAATGGGTCAGGGGCTTTTTCTAGTGTGCTCTCTGATGGGTCTGACATTTGCTTTCTGAAATGTTGTCCTCTGCTTTTATGGTCTCATCTTTGATGTCCTCTTTAGCTCCACTGAATGTAGCTGGGTCCCCTGTCCTCTTGGCTGATCTTTTTACTAAGATCATGTAAAGATTTTACCCAAATTACCAAGGTATTTGCTGACTGATGCCAAAGTGTCATTCATGCTTCTGCAGCATTTTGCAAAGCTTCTGCATCCGATTTACCTGTGGCCTTAGCAGCTTTGGAACCACTGACTGCAGAGGCGCTGGTTCAGAGTTGCTTAAATTCTTGGCAGATGAACAAGATTTAATTGCATCGTTCCCTTTTATGGAACGATTCTGGGTGTAGTGAAGAACTTGCACTACAAAGGGAATTTCCATTTACATTGGTAAAAAGAGTTGCCATATCTAGGAATTATATTGACATCTACTGTCGAAGTTATACCTGGCAAAGTGTATCCCATTACTGAATGAGATTAAAGCGGGACAAAAAGAGGGGCTCACTACAATCTATATTATGGATAGGAAGGATAAATGGTTTAAAATGGTGATCCTCCCCAAAATATATAAGTTCCAAATGCTACCCATAGCTATACCAGAGTTTTTTTCAGAATAATGAAAACAATTATATATATATATCTATCTCTCAAAATAAAAAAAACACACATTTGCACTAATCGCTAGGAAAAAAGAGGCTTAACCCCAGATATACATACTATAAGTCAGTAATCGTCTCACAGATGGTAGAATGGGTTAATGAAAAGTGAAAAAAAGTGGAGCAAGATTGAAAATATGCTAAGCACAACATTGCACAAAAATATCTGGGTACCATGTAAGCACAGAACATTAGACTCTGAGGCACACGATTTGACCACAAATGTATTTTAAAACCTGGGATACATTACACAGACAAAAAAATTTGAACTATAATTCACCATGGAAATCATTTATTTTTTTTCCCAGGGAATGAGACATGTTTAGGTGTAAGAATGGGGAACACACGGGAAGATGAGAACACTATCGGAATTAAAACAAATAGATGGAAGATGGTTCAAACAATTAAACTTTTATCTTGTGTTGTAGACTGCAGTTACACTCTCCATTGCCAGTACAAAATGCATTAGTTTATGGGTAATGTTATGCGACTCCCGCTACTGATCGTTTGTGGACAATAAGAGTAAGGGGTAAAATGGGGTGGAAAAAAATGAGTGAAAAGAAAGTGAGTCCGTCCAGGCGTCTAATGCCAAATGTTCCTGGAATCAGCCCTTATGTCTGGGACCTGCAAGTAAACAAGCCGAGGAGACCATATTTTGTTGAAAAGACATTGTTAGTTTACGCTTCATTAGGGCTATGTCTATAACTGGACTTTTCCAGTTGGTTGCAATAGCAATTTTGTCTGCCAGGAACATGAAATATATTCAGGTCTGTGTGTGCCTTGGGACATTTTCAACTGGTTTATTAAGTAGGGTAATACTTGCATCTTTAATCATATTAACCGACTTGACTAACAATACGTGCACTTTAGGATAAGTCCACCATGCATGTAAAGCAGGGCTTGACAAATTTTGCTTGGAATCTAGGAGCCAGCTAAAAAAAGTTAGGAGCCAGGTTTTCTTTTTTTTTAACGACATGGAGACGAGTGAGGGGAAGATGGCCCCCGCCTGTCTCCAAGTCATTGCAGGGCAGAAGCGACTTCAAATCGTCACTTCTGCCCATAGCTCTTAAAAAGGGACATTTTTTTTTTTTTTTTTTTTTTTCAAATGGCAATTATTATTTTTTGCATTTTAGTGTAAATATGAGATGTGAGGTCTTTTTGACCCCAGATCTCGTATTTAAGAGGTCCTGTCATGCTTTTTTCTATTACAAGGGGTGTTTACATTCCTTGTAATAGGAATAAAAGTGACACAATTTTTTTTTCAAAAGAACAGTGAAAAAATTAAAAGTTAAAATAAATAAGAAAAAAATAATAATTTTAAACGCGCCCGTCCCGCCGAGCTTGTTTGCGGAAGAGTAGCGGCCGCATATGAAAGCGGTGTTCAAACCACACATGTGAGGTATTGCCGTGATCGGTAGAGCGAGAGCAATAATTCTAGCCCTAGACATCCTCTGTAACTCAAAACATGCAACCTGTAGAATTTTTTTTTAAATGTCACCTATGGAGATTTTAAAGGGTAAAGTTTGTCGCCATTCCACGAGCGGGCAAAATCTTGAAGCGAGACATGTTTGGTATCAATTTACTCGCCGTAACATTATCTTTCACAATATAAAAAAAAATTGGGCAAACTTTACTGTTGTGTTTATTTTTTAATTAAAAAGGTATTTTTTCCCAAAAAAGTGCGCTTGTAAGTCCGCTGCGCAAATACGGTGTGACAAAGTATTGCAACGACCGCCATTGTATTCTCTAGGGTGTTAGAAAAATAAATATATATAATGTTTGGGGGTTCTAAGTGAAGGAGATAGGAAGGCACAACAAAACTTAACAGCCTTATTAGTATTGCTGGGTGTCATACCAACGGCCACCACAAGAGGGCGCCAGATTATAGAAGGTACCATAGGACTGCACAAGGCCGCAAAGCCGGGGCCTCAATTACCGGCCGGCGCGGCCCATCGAGATCGCGGGGGGGGGGGGGTGCACTATGAAGACAGGATACCCCCAGCTGTGCTGCCCCAGGCGCCAGGTCGCTAATTCTAATGCGACCTGGCGCCTGGTATTCGTCGAGCACTGATGTAAAGGCGTGCCTATCTGATCACATCCACTGAAGCAGGAGGCCGTCAAGCCTGGAAACCTCTTTGAGACGTGTTCTGGTACTAGGTACCATCTACCATGCACTTTGTAGCTAGCCTCAACCAAAGTTGCATTTTAAAATGCCTTTGTGAATCTGTGTGCTCCATTTGTGCCAGTCCTCCACCTCAGGAGATATGTCTAGGTTCCTCTCCCAGGCCAACTGATAATTCAACTTGACTGTAGGGTTGGATAATAGTTTATATAACATGGAGTTGCCCTCCCCTTCAAGAGACCTCTTGCGTGCATTTATTTTCAAACATGGTGCATACTGCTAGGTCTGGGCTAGATTGCTGTAGCGATTTAGGAAAATTTATAGATTTGCTGTAGATGGAAGTTTTCTGAGTGAGGCATCTCCAGACTTTTTAACAACGTGTGATAGATGACGTAACCCTCTATGCTCAGTATAGTCCCCAATGTGGCAAAGACCCTTGTTTAACTACCAATCAAAGCCTGCAGCCTTGAATCCAGGTGGAAACGAGGGATTGCCAAAGGAGCTGCTGGTGTGTGGCAAACGTAAAGGCCATCTCCTACAAACCGTATCCCATAGACTAATGGAGTGGGAAAGCATAGGGCATAATATTGCTTTACGATATCGCAAGGGAGTCCAAAGCACCAGGTCTAATTGCAAGCAGGGAACAAGTCTGACATATGTCTGCTTTGCAGTTGATGCAGCTTAGTTGTGCAGCTATATAATCATTCCTAACTTCTGGCCTTCCCAAACCTCATTTTTATTTCCTTAGAAGCATACATCGTGGGTAGTGTTTATTTTTTTTAATTTTTTTTTTCTACCCTTAGTACCCCAGATATACCAGAAGATTTTTGATTGAAATTGCTGTGTTGTATTAACGGGGACCTGGATGGGCTAAGTTTGGAAATGGTACAATATCTTGGTTAGGACTGTCATCTTTATTGAGAATATTCTCCCCATCCAAGACGCGCTCACATCGGACCATGCCTTCACATCCTCCCAAAAGTTTAGTGAATAATGGGTAGTTTGCCTTAAAGTGAAACGTTAGGAGTTAGGTGTTCTTCTAGATATGCAAGGGATATAACCTGCCGGAGTGGATACTGCAGAGACTAACATTCATAGCCTCCGATTTTTATCTGGATTTACTAACAAACCCCAGATTTTCCCAAAGCGATCCAAAAAAGACAGCAAATTCGGCAGAGTGGTATGTGGGGAGGTGATGAATAACAGTTAATCATCTGTGCACTGCTCTGTAAACCCTGAATGCTGGCGGATGGCTATTGCTACTTTCAATGGCTACAACGAACAGAAGGGAGGATAGAGGGCATCCCTTTTTGAGTGCCTGAAAAGATGGGGAATGGGTCTGATTTGTGACCACACAATACAATCTGTGCTGTAGGAGAGCTATATAGGGAGTGTAACGTAACTATAAATTTAGGACCTAACCCCCCACCTCTCCAGGCCCTGTGAAAGGAAGTATTGACTAGATTGGGCGGTAGTTGGCCACTTCACTATGGTCCTTTGTTAGGTTTGGGGATGAGGGTTATAAAGGCTCTATTAGAATCCTTGTCTATTGGGCCCCCTCTTTGTATGGCTCTTTGTCGGGAGCTAAAATTGGTAAACTTGATAGAGCATCGTCAACCCGTCGGGGCCCAGTGCTTTGCCCATTGGAGCCTTTTTAATGGCTGTCGGCACTTCCTCAACCGTAATGTCTTTTTCCAAAAGAGCTCTATGTTCTGTCATTAAATTTGGGATGGGGAGGTGTTCTGTAAAGCTGTCAGTCCGATTTGGCTAGTGGCTTCCTTGGCCCTATATAGATTTTCCTAGAAGTATTGGAATTCCTGTAGAAGAAAGGTAGGAATTTGGGTAAGTATACCATCCTAATTCTAGGGATGTGCAGAGATGGGTATGGGGGGGGGGCAATTTTAGTCACTACGAGTTTACCTGGTTTCTCCATTTGTGAACAGAATCTGGCCCTTGTCCAGCGCAGTTTTTTCTGCCTTGGTAGTGAGGCAAACATTCAGTTCAAGACATGCTGACTCGATCCGACTAAGTCTAGGTAAGGGGTTTTTGTTCTTTGCATAGGGCAGCTAATTCGCATTTTGTTTTAACAAAGAAATTTATAATGTTTCTTGTATCTAGCAGCTATCTGAATCAAAATCCCCTTGATTGTTGCATTGTGTGCAGCCCAGTTGCACATTGGGTAAGTTTGATCTGGGTCATTCAGGGAGAAGTATTCCTTCAGCGCCAGCTCAATGTAGAGGCATGTCGCTTGAGATGGGACTCGTTTAGTCGCCAGGCATAGGCCGTGGGACTTTGCAGCGAAGATGAATGGGCCACTACCAGGGAATTATCAGATCACAGGGGTCTCCAGGCTCTTGGAGGCAGTGCAGATGGGTAGGAAGGAGGCAGACGTGAAGATAGTCTATCCGTGAAGTCAAATGAACATGGGAGTAAAAGGTGTAGTCGCGTTTAGCGTTGCATTCTCTAGACATCCACCAAATCATGGTCATATAGCAATTTTGTGAATTTGGCACTCAATTTAGTGGGCTTCAAGATTTGAGAACCCAGTAGGCGCGTCTTGCTTAGAGTCCAAGGGGGTGTTTGAATCTTCCCCCCCCCCCCATCAAGAGCAAATGGGGGACATTTTTAGAAATAACGCTTGCAAAAAGGTCAGCTGGTTTTTATTAGGGGTATAATGGGTGCGAAGAGTCACCAAAGTGCCCTCCAGGTCCCCCTTGACCAACAAGTGGCCCTCAGATACAGTCTGAGAAGGGGGGGGGGGAAAGCTACTTCCTTAGCGATTTTTCATATTTCAACCCCTGCATTTTGTCCAGAGTGTTAGCGTAAATTAGTTTGGGTAATGCTTATGGACCTAGTGGGGTTTGTAGGAAGATGGACAGCGAGTTGCTTGAAGAAACACCATCTCGGCCCCCACTGAGTGGTAATAATTCAAGGCCTTGTGCCGCTTTACAGGTGAACTGTACATTGTGAGTTAAAAGGCTAATCGGTTTTTATGCAGATGGGTCAGCCATAGTGTGTGAGGTGTGGATCTCTTACCTTTCCAGCAAAGGCATTACTTACTAGAAGGATCTCCAGGCATTGACTCTTCTGGACTCCTGAACGGACCATGTAGTGTAGACAAAGACAGAGTAAAAGACTAGTTTCCCACAAATTGGTGAACCTCTGAGAATAAGACCAGAAAGAAATATTTAAAGCAAACCATTGCATAGAACTAAACGGTACATTGTCCGACACAAGCTACTTGTCTAATGAGCAAACCAGGCTCCTAAAAAGGACGTACGGCGTCCAAGGCCACCCCCTCAAATTCACAGGAGGAAGTGGTGTTGGTGGCAGGAATCATCAGGACGACCTGGGCCCACTATCGACTATAACATAATCTCAAAATGAAGCTTCAGTGTAAACAACAAACCATATAAAAGCTATCACATAAGAGGATAGCTTTTATCTGATGTAATATATATTGAAGTTCTTCACATTCAACAATAGAACTAGAGATCCCTCTAGTGGTGAGATCAAAAAATGTCTTTAGCCTATAGCAGACTTTTAAGGTAGCTAAGAGATCCAACTCCTTTTTTTTTTTTTTTAAATCAAATAGTTTTTATTAAGTTTTAAGAACAGACAACAAAACAGAAAAACACAGACATTCCTGTGCACATAGTTACACAATATGTAAGGTATACAAACATGTGAAAACAACTGTTGACCACTTTACGTTTCTAATGTTTCCGAGATGTGTTTCAGTCTAAGGCACTTGTGGTTGACTATACATTCAAAATCAAATAGTGTGGACATTTAGCTTAGTCATGCGCATTACTGTAGATGCTATCAGTCTATCCAGGATATAGCATTGTCTATCAGGTATCATGTCCTTAATGTCCTAGAGCATATCCTGTTTGGTCTTTGTATTTATGCACACGTGTGTAATGTTAGTTATATGCCTTCCCCGCCTCCCCCGTCCAACAAGGGGCCGGGAAGTGGTGAGGTCGGACTTCCCCTCCTGAACCAATAGGAGAGGAGCATTACCTATGCGCAACACGAGGAAAAGAAAAAGAGGGAGAGAGAAGAAAACTATATACAACCTATTTTGTAAAAGACCTCCGCAGGCCTAAAGTGCTTTTATGTTTTAATATTTTAATGTCTCTCAAAAATAATAAAGCGATTGGGAAGTGGATCGTGAGTTTTGTTTTGAGTTCTTACTTCTGTTTCGTCTCCTTTTCATTTTGTGCATAATGACATGTTCGAGGGTGTGACACAGAAATTACCTTTTATGTATTATTTGAGGTGTTCCTCCCACCCAGGATTCTGTTGTGATGATCCGACTCCTTTAATGAGAGGGCTTCTCTTTCAAAAATGGAACTTGAGCACCCTCTGGTGTTAGTCTTGGAGAAGCAGCTATGTGAAGCAACAGTTTAAATGAGTCCAAAAAAAGAGAAACACTGAAACCTAATCCAGGAAAATTTGTTCCTAGGGAAACTATTGTAATCAAGGGTCCCTGAGCAGTGGTGGTCAGAGTCCACAAAATAAAGGAGTAATTGGAACATCCCAGAAGAACCATCAGGGTGGTCTTAATTTGCCTTTCGAGAGCGACTTCTGGCAGTTCTAGAAGGTTACCACAACAATAGGGATACTGGATGCTCTTTACCACCTTGACCCCGGCCTGATGTAGAGAAAGCTTGAGAGTTGGGTGATGCTGGAAGCTATGTTGAGATGAAGCCCAAGCGTTTTATGAGTGCTTCTCCATCCGAGAAAGTTGAAAATGAGTAAGACTTGCTTTTGTAGTAGAATTTAAGGTGAAAAGGGAATGACTCCCTTTTGCTGTAAAGGGATAGTGCATGGGGCTTGAAGGACCTGTGTTTTTGCAATGTAGCTTGGGAGATGTCTGCAAAAATTTGTACCTCATGGCCCAGTTGCTGAATTGAAGATGACTTGCAGGCTTTTTGCATAACGCTCTTTTATACTTTAAAAGTTGGGTTTTACAATGATGTCCCTAGAAGGTCCATCAGGGCGCACGACTGTAAGCCTGGTCCAATTCCAGCCTTTGAGGAGGAAGATTTTGTAAAAAAAGTGGTTAGCAGTGTAGTAGTGGCTTCCTGAACCCCTGTTATCGATTTTTGGTAGGCCCCTTATGTGTCTTTTTTTTTTTCTTCTTCTTCTTCTCCAGACCGTCAAGCTTTGCCAGTGCCTCCTCTAAGCGTGTTTCAAGATCACATATGCGATCAGTATGCTGATTTTGTTCTGTCCACTATCATCCAGCTTATTTTCAATGTGTTTTAGTCCCCAAATCTTTGAACGTCTGCTTCAAATCCAGTGATTTTCTTGCTAGCTTTTTCCAGACCCTACTCTAGCATAGCAGAAAATCTTGCAAGAATTATAGGATCCCCAGAGTATGCTTGCTGCTGGGCAATAGGCTGAGCACTTGCAATTCCAGGGAAGACCGGCAGGCTATTCTGGCTGACTATTTCCCACGGCCCTGTCTATTTATGATCCCAAGAAGGGGGACTCTCCGCCTGGTCATATTCCTACCCAGCCGGGGGAAAATCGTCTCTGGAGGCTGCAGCGGAGCTATTTTCGGCTTCCCTTTGATTTGAAGGCTGTAGCCTGGATAAAGTCGTCCTGTGGCAGAGCTCGATCGGGCTATGTCTGCCATGATCAGCCTAGTGCATGCACCTTTAAACCTAGAGCTAGTTCAAAAATAGGCAGTTTTTTTTGTGTATATAAATAACCTGTTTAACATGTGCATACAGGCAACTATAGGGATTTTGCACGACTGGTTGATGCAGAGACATGTCATATAGTAGCTTGTGTATTTGTTCAAATGTAGAATTTTCATGACTAGCTGGCATAACCCGTTTAAAGTGGTTTTGCATTCACATAACCACCATTACTTGTATTCTCTGTTTTAGAAAGATCTAAAGTACTGTATTTGTATATTTAAAAAAAGTATGTTTTTTTATTTATATTTGGTCCTATATACCTTCCTTCACAGCGCTGCTATGGTCATGTAACCTCCTGCTGCTCTCCTTAGATCAGGGGAGTTGCAATTCCCCTCTGACGTCAGCCGGTGGGAGGTCACGTGACCACAGAGCGGTGCTGTGAGGAGATGTATGTATGTATATTAGATCAAAGAAAGACCAATTACACTGCAACAGCACTATGCTATTTATCATGCTTTAAAGGAACTGGAGCATTTTTTATTTTATTTATTTTTTAATTACAACTGCTTTAATAAAACATTGTTTTTGTTTCTTTGCAGGGTAAGCTTGTGGTTGGGCACAATATGCTGCTGGATGTTATGCACACAATACACCAGTTTTTTTGTCAGTTACCTGATGTAAGTAGGTACCTCCTGGAACTCAATCGTTTTGATTTGTAAATTGCAAAATTAGATCTGTTGCATTAAAAGCATAGATTTCCATTGTTTTTATCTATTTTTTTATTACAAGAGAATCAACTGCAGGTCCAGCTAAATCTTGCATACAGTGGGAGAGGATTAAAACTGCTGCCATGGTGTCCATTAGAGACTTTGCCCTTACTTTCTGCCCATTATGCTGTTCAAATTTTGTAGCCCTACATTGATTTACTGTCACTTTTTGTCCTGGTAACAATTAATGAATTTCTCCAGTGAGGACAATGCATGGGATGCAGCGGGGACTGGCTGAATTTTCGATCCATGTTTGGGTTGACTGATTGTACAAACATTGATCTGTCGCTTGGTTTGTGTACAGAACAGCCTGTGTTTTTGCATATTTATTTTTAAGCATTTAGCTCTGTAATATTGCATTTCCTATTTTTTTTTTTTTTTGCAGGAATTAAATGAGTTTAAAGAAGTCACAGCCTCTGTATTTCCAAGGTGAGCATTTTAAATATATTTTCCAGTAATGGTGTCGTCTGAACCATATACTTGTCATAAAGACTAAAGTATTTATGAATTTGATTTTTTAAATGTACCTTTTTTTTTATTTTTTTTTTTTTCAAATAACTAAATTTTTTGTTTACAAAGTGTTCAGCTTATAAATAAAAGTAGGCTTCAACAATAGAACTTGAGATCCCTCTACTTGGTCAGGAAGGGGGTAAAACAGTCCGGAGCTGAAGTGGTTAAAGAAAGGAGTATACTTGGAAGGCATCTGTTGGCTTATACATATCAATGCAATCTGAGCTTCCACATACACTATAAAGTACAAATCGTGAAACCAATATATTCAGTGTGTAGGTGTCTCCTGTATTTTGAGAAACAAGAAAACTTATAGCTGGAAAGATACCACAGCAAAGCAGAAAGAATGAATGCTAGTATAGAAAAGGAAGAATAAAACATTCTTGCGTTCACGGTCCACCACCCGGGGGGGGGGGGGGCTCAGTTTGGCAACGTAGGGGAAAAAGAGGTGAGGGGAGGAAATGCCGTCTCCCAAAAGGTTTATTATCGCAACCGACACGTGAGGGACTCGTAGCCATTGATTGTATCTGGAAGAGTACTTACTCATTCCAGTAAAACCATTTCTGGTTTATTTCAGAGGTCTTTTCCCCAAGGGCTGCCATAAGGTCCTCCATTTCCTGGATATTTACTCTGGCAAACCACTGTCCCACATTTGGAGGAGAGCTGCTTTTCCAAACACTGGGGATGCAGGCCTCAAGCTGCAGAAGCAAAGATTTCTTGTAGCGTTTACGCGACATATGGGTTCGATTAAGCTGGATCATCTGCCAAAGAGGCCTGTCGTGTGATAATCTCTTAGGACTGGTCACCAGAAAATTTGTAAGGCTGTGCAATCCCAAAAGATGTGCAAAAATTTGCCAACCTAAGTTCCATGGCCCTCAAAGCCCTGGTATAGTGAGGGAAGATTTTGGCCAGTTTAGCTGGTGTTTCATACCACCTGGTGACAATCTTATAAGAAATGTCATGGTATTGATTACAAATTAGCGCTTTATGGGTGCTTTATTTGCTGTTCTCCCATTTACTAAGGAACCCAGTGTCACCTTGAGAATGGAGCAAAAACTTGAAGTAATTGACAACGTCTGCCACACTGGACCTCCCAGTCATAAGTCTTCTCAAAACTCATTAAGTCCCTGAGGAACCGTTGCAGTGCAGGGAGGGAATACAAAAAAGGACATTTGTAGTGGTCGCCAGTGGTCTAGCATCATGACCTCACAAGCTGCTAAATTAGAAGAATGTCCCACTCTGTCCCCCGTTACAAAACCATTGCTGCCTACTACAATACCTAGACAGGAATACATTGCAGGAACGATCGGCGGATGTTTCTGAAGAGTGTTTAGCTGACCAGACAGACTGTGGAAGTCCTGACAAGGGAAACTGTTTGTCTTGTTCCAGTGAGACCCATAGTTTGAATGCCCTGGTGTTTTTTTTTTTTTTTTGCTCAATTTTCCCTTTGCATCTTTCAGAAGTTGTGAAAGACAAAACATTTTCTGAAAGCACAGGTTGGGTAGAATAAAAAGATGGTGCTACAGATTTTGTAGGTCCATGATATTTGTGAAAATGTTTATCAAAACCATGATTTCAATAAAAATGCACCAGCAGTGATTAAATACCACCAAAAGAGCTCCATTTGTGTAAAGAAAATTATAAAAAAAATTGTATGGGTAGAGTTGCATGGCCGTGCAATTATTATTCAAAGTGACGGTGCTGAAAGTTGACAATTGGTCTGGGCAGGAAGGGGGCGAAAGTGCCCAAGTAGGCAAGTGGTTAAGGTTGTCTACCACTGATCTAAAGGTACATAACTAAAGTAACTTGAGCTAGAAAAATTTGACTTCTTACTTCACACCTGTGGTAGTACCGTGTGTGTGTGTGTGTGTGTGTGTGTGTGTGTGTGCTCTGCATTGGTGTGCTTTACAATAAAAATATGCTGGCCTACATTTTAATGTAATGCAATGCACTACCTCACATAGGACTAAGCATCAAATACTGCATGAGTATTAGACATTAAATACAGGAAAAAACTATTTTAAAGGCCGCTTTATGTGTTTTTATATTTTTTGTTTACATTTTTTTTTTCATGTTATTTAAGGCTCAAATCACATCTATGCATGTTGCTTTTGAGCATTTCTGCAGTGCTTTTTGCGGTGCTTGCCGTGTTTTTGGACACGTGATTTTGCTGCGTCATTAACCGATGTCAGCTTGCTTCCCGCTCAATGCAAAAAAAAAGGCGGCTAAAAAAAATTGTGGAAAAAAAAACAGCGTGGGTCAACCCCCCCCAAGTCCATACATTGGGTTTAGTATGGATTCGGAGGGGACCCCAACACATGGGGTACATTGTACCCATTTACTAAAAAAAATAATGTTAAGTACAGTAGGACAGTTTGTTTTTTTTAATTTTTTGATAAGCCTTTTTATTAAACTTTCTTCTTCTCCGCTTCTTCCTCCGGTCTTCCTCCATCTTCTCCCGCATCTTCATCCTCCAGTCTTCTCCTTCTCACCCCTGCTTCTTCCGCTCTTCTGTCTTTGTCCGGTGTTCTTCTTCCGCTCCCGCCGACGACCCTCCTCCAATTCCGCTGATCTGTCGGCGCTGATGTCCTGCGTTTCTTAAATGACGATGTGAGTGGCAATCATATTGTCATTCAGAGGCCATGCCCCCTTGTCACGGACCCATCATGCCCCGGTTGGTGACATCACAAGGGGGCGTGGCCTCCGAATTACATAATACAATTGCGACGCCCCATCGTTAATTAAGAAATGCAAGACATTGACGCCGACAGATCAGCAGGACGCAGCATCGGAGGAGGGTCGTCGGCTGGTGCGGCGGCAGGGGAAGAACACCGGACAAAAGACAGAGTGGTAGAAGCAGGGGGAAATGACAACCGGAGGAAGAAGATATTTTTAATAAGACTTGTCAGACTGTCTACTGATTTTTTTTTTTTTTTTTTTTTTTTTTTTTTAAAACACTACCCCATACTCATTCACATGGGGGGGGGGGGGGGGGCAGGATCTGGGGCCCCACCCCCTCCTTAGCAACTAGCTATATACAGTGTAAAAAAAAAATATGCAAATCGCGGTAAAAACTCAGTACTTGTGTTTTTGGATGCAAGTCCATTGAATTCTATTACATGCAAAACGCTGCATTTTGCGGGGATAAAACGCATTAGTGTGAAGCGAGCCTAATGCCCGTACACAAGATCGGAAAATCCGCCAGCAAAAGTCTGATGTGAGCTTTTGGTCAGAAATTCCAACCGTGTATGCTCCATCGGACTTGAGCAGGTTCTCAATTTTTTGTTCGGAAATTTCAATCGTCTGTACCAATTCTGCCGTGCAAAATTCCTATGCATGCTCGGAAACAATTCGACGCATGCTCTGAAGCATTGAACTTAATTTTCTCGGCTTATCGTAGTGTTGTACGTCACTGCGTTCTTGACGGTTAAAAGTTCAGAGAACCTTTGTGTGACTGTGTATGCAAGCCAAGCTTGAGCGGAATTCTGTTGGAAAAACCATCCAAGTTTTTGCCGACGGAAAATCTGCTTGTGTACGGGGCATAACTGAAGAGCAAGGTATTCCTTCTATTGCTAAATTACAGTACAGCTCAGGGCTTCTGGTGTTTTTGCCCCCCCCCCCCCCCCCAACCAAGAGGCTCATTTGCTGACAGCCAAAGGGGCTTCCAAAATAATTCAAATCACCCCCAGAACCACTGGACCATGGTTGTGGGAGAGAAGCCCTTGTCCTCATCCAACATGGGGACAAAGTTCTTTACCAGGACACCCACCTAGTGTGTGTGTGTGTGTGTGTGTGTGTGTGTGTGTGTTTCTATTTGCGGTCAGTGGGAGAATCCAGCTGACAGCAGATAAGTCAGGACTCATTGGTTGCGAAGGATGTGGCGGGTGCTAACTCCTTATCAACCAGCTAGTTTTCATTAAAGAACGTGTGGCTAGACCACATCCTTTTTGTTTGTTTACTTTTTTGTGAATTGATGTTTACCTAGGTTTATGTGGCTTCTAACAAATCCTATTTTTGGGGAAAATACTGCATAAACCTATAGTGAATTTTTTTTTTTTTTTCCCATATCGCATTTGATATTTTGGATATGGACCAAAATATTGACTGCGATTTAATGACTTGTACCCATAGAGTTGAATTGGCCATTAATGCATATTTAGTCAGGGAGCACTTACACTGTAAATGGTTGCTAAAAATTGTAACTGAAGGGGTAATGTCAAGGACAAGTTCACCTTTTGTAACATGTGAAATCCCCCCCCCCCCTTAATTAGGATTGAGCCTATAAACATGTTCCAGCAACTGTAGCCATTCCCCTTCTCCTCCCCCCAGTGACGGCGGGTGGGCATCTTCTTCTCTGGGCTCCTGTCACCGAAAAAAAAAAGAAAAATGATTTGTTCAGTCATCTGTGAATGGTAAACTACAAGTCCTGAAAGCCTTTGCAGCTGTCTGCTTGTAGTTTTAATGAACTACCATGGCACTGGTAGTTTATAGGGATGCACCGACATTTTGGCCGCCGACCAAACATATCGGCCAAAAATGGCCTTTTCTGCAAAATGCCGGGAAGAAAAACGCCGCGTACAGGGGTGTTCTGATGCGTCCCCGTCCAGCCCCCAGGCCTTTCCTCCCTCCCTGTCTCCCTCCTCGACGAGGCGGCTGAAAGCCAAGAACAGTGCTCTATCTATGGAGGAAAGCTGTCAGCACATAGCATTAAGGAGCAGCTTGTCGGTATGATCAGCGGGAGCATCATTAATAGTGTGCAGCACCACGGGGGTTAAGAGTGCAGGACTTGTTTGACATGCTGTTAGAAACAGCCCGCTCGCTTCAGCCTGCCTTGTCAAACACTGGCAGACTGCATTTCAAGGAACCTGGTGAGGCTGCCTTGATATCCTGTACTACGTCTGCAGTCTCTGACCATGTCCTGTATAAAAATATTTTTTTAAAACGGTCCTTTTCGGTGTCTGTCATTTTCAGCCTTGTGTATTTTTCGTTTTCGGTATCTGTTTCGGCACCAAAAATCCATTCGGTGCACCCCTAGTAGTTTATTCCAGTCAGTGCTCATTTGTCTGTTTAGTATGAGGTATGAGCATATATATACACTTAGTCTGCAGAAGTCCTGCGATGCTCCTAGTATAAAAATAATAAATTCACATTTTTGCAGGTAAAATATATTTTTTTCTTTTTTGGTCAACTTTTATCTTTTTTAACCACTTCAGCCCCGGACCAATTGTCAGCTTAAGGACCAGAGGTCTTTTTTTCAATTTCGCACTGCACTACTTTAACTGGTAATTGCGCGGTCATGCAATTTTGTAACGAAACGAAATTTGCGTCCTTTTCTTCCCACAAATAGAGCTTTCTTTTGATGGTATTTGATTGCCTCTGTGATTTTTATTTTTTGCGATATAAACGGAAAAAGAGCGAAAATTTTGAAAAAAAATAGATTTTCTACTTTTTGTTATAAGAAAAATCTAATAAACTCAATTTTAGTCAAACATTTGGGCCAAAATGTATTCAGCCACATGTCTTTAGTAAAAAAAATGCCAATAAGCGTATATTTATTGGTTTGCGCAAAAGTTATAGCGTCTACAAACTAGAGTACATTTTCTGGAATTTACACCGCTTTTAATTTATGACTGCCTATTTCATTTCTTGAGGTGCTAAAATGGCAGAGAAGTACAAAAACCCCCCCAAATGACCCCATTTTGGAAAGTAGACACCCCAAGCTATTTGCTGAGAGGCATGTTGAGCCCATTGAATATTTTTTTTTTTTTTAGTCCCAAGTGATTGAATAAAGACAAAAATAAAAAAAAAAAATTTTTCTTCAAAAAGTTTTCACTAAATGATATATTGCTCACACATGCCATAGTTATATGTGGAATTGCACCCCAAAATACATTTTGCTGCTTCTCCTGAGTATGGGGATACCACATGTGTGGGACTTTTTGGGAGCCTAGCCGCGTACGGGGCCCCGAAACCCAAGCACCGCCTTCAGGATTTCTAAGGGTGCAAATTTTTGATTTCACTCCTCACTACCTATCAGTTTCGAAGGCCATAAAATGCCAAAATAGCACAAAACCCCCCCAAATGACCCCATTTTGGAAAGTAGACACCCCAAGCTATTTGAGAGGCATGGTGAGTATTTTACAGCTCATTTGTTTTTGAAAATGAAGAAAGTAAAGAGAAAAATTTTTTTTTTTTTTTTTTTCAAAACTTTGTGACAAAAAGCGAGATCTGCAAAATACTCACAATACCTCTCAGCAAATAGCTTGGGGTGTCTACTTTCCAAAATGGGGTCATTTTGGGGGGTTTTATGCCATCTGGGCATTCCATGGCCTCCGAAACTGTGATTGGCAGTGAGAAGTGAAATAAAAAAATTACTCCCTTAGAAAGCCTGAAGGCGGTGCTTGGTTTTTGGGGTTCCGTACGCAGCTAGGCTCCCAAAAAGTCCCACACATGTGGTATCCCCGTACTCAGGAGAAGCAACAGAATGTATTTTGGGGTGTATTTCCACATATGCCCATGACATGTTTGAGCAATATATCATTTAGTGACAACTTTTTGTAAAAAAAATATATATATATATTTAATTTATTTCATTATTCAATCTCTTGGGACAAAAAAAATAAATATTTAATGGGCTCAACATTGCTCTCAGCAAATAGCTTGGGGTGTCTACTTTCCAAAATGGGGTCATTTGGGGGGGGGGTTTGAACTGTCCTGGCATTTTATGCACAACATTTAGAAGCCTATGTCACACGTCACCCACTCTTCTAACCACTTGAAGATAAAGCCCTTTCTGACACTTTTTGTTTATATGAAAACATATTTTTTTTTTTTGCAAGAAAATTACGTTAAACCCCCAAACACTATATATATTGTTAAAGCAAAGGCCCTACAGATTAACATGGTGGGTGTTGCATTTTTTTTTTTTCCACACAGTATTTGCGCAGCGATTTTTCAAACGCATTTTTTGTGGAAAAAATACACTTTTTTATTTTTTTTTATTTTAATGCACTAAAACACACTATATTGCTCAAATTTTTGATGAAAAAAAAAAATATGATCTTAGGCCGAGTACATGGATACCAAACACGACATGCTTTAAAATTGCGCACAAACACAGTGGCGACAAACTACATACATTTTTAAAAGCCTTTAAAAGCCTTTACATGATACCACATTAGATTCACGGAGGAGGTCTACTGCTAAAAATTACTGCCCTCGATCTGACCTTCGCGGTGATACCTCACATGCATGGTGCAATTGCTGTTTACATATGACGCCAGACCAACGCTTGTGTACGCCTTTGCGCAAGAGAAGGGGGGGCAGGGGTGCTTTTTTTTTTTTTTTTTTTTTTTTTTTTTTTTTTTTTTAGTTTTTTTTTTTATTTATTTAGCTTTTTTATTTTATTTTTAAACTGTTCCTTCCATTTTTTTTCTTTGTTATGATTTTTATTGTTATCTCAGGGAATGTAAATATCCCCTATGATAGCAATAGGCAGTGACAGGTACTCTTTTTTTTGAAAAAATTGGGGTCTATTAGACCCTAGATCTTTCTCTGCCCTCAAAGCATCTGACACACCAAGATTGGTGTGATAAAATGCTTTCCCAATTTCCCAATGGCGCGGTTTATATCCGGGAGGGGGGACATTCCCTCCCACTGCTTGTAAAAGCAGTCTAGAGGCTAATTACCCGCTAGAATTGCTTTTACATGAAAGCCGATCACTGGCTGAAAAGAATGATACCAAGATGATAACCTGCAGGCATCATTCTGGTATAACCATTCAAAGTCCAGCAACATACTGGACATATATTGTAATCTTTTTTTTTTTTTTCATGCAGCCTCTTGGCTGAACGGAAAAAAAGAGATTGATTGGTGGGTATGCCCACCATTAGAATACCTCCCTTCATCCACCCACTTCTAATGATGGGCATACATGCACCATTTATATATGCCGATGCATGGGGGCATCCTCCCGCAAAAGTTATGCCGTGTACACACGGTCGGAATTTCGACCGTATGTACGTGGCATTAGGAGCCAATCGCTCCTCCCCCCCCCCCCTGCTGCCCCCATGCTTCGGCACGTATGCTCTTTTTTTTAACTGTGGTGGTGAAATCACCTCCTACAGCATTGGAGTCGCGGCTTTATGTATCGTGGGAGCAAACGCTGTTGCTGTCAAGATAAATAAATCCGCGCTGCAACTGAATGGCGCACCTGAAAACAAAAAAATGCTACACAGTAAACAAAATTACATACCTGAAAAGCAAGCATGATAAAACATAATAAAACATTGCAGAATAGAATGGAGTAAAAAAAGAGCGAGAATAGAGAGAGAGAGAGAGAGAGAGAGAACAATAAAACGACAACTATTTTTGTTTTGTTTTATTTTTTTGAGATTCACAGGTAAAAAAGCTCCTGACTGTTAGCGACTGAATCAAAACGCTACCACAAAAAAAAAATGTTAGCGATCGCAGGGATCAGGCCTGACTCTGCGAACGCTGCAGTTATGTGTGCTTAGTGTTTTGTAAGTGACAGTGATCGATCGATACTGCACTTGGGTGGGCTGGGCGGAGGGGGAAAACGCAGGTGCTAGCAGGCATCTGGGCTGATCCCGCTAACAATGCGTTTTTTTGGAACCCTAAACTGCTGGGATGCTAGTATAGATCTGATCAGATCAGATATTGATCTGTTCAGATACTATACCACTAAGGGAGGTGTATGCTTTGCGCGTGGGTGTTTGCGGTACTGGCACTAACCTGGGGCGACGCAGACCTTATTTGACCCTAAAACCTAATTGATATCACCCGCCGGGCGATCAGGGGGTTAAACCGTTATTGGGTAATAAATGGCGGGTGCCCTGACAGTATAAAAAACAAGCTAACTAACCAGCGTCACCCGTAACAGTAATACAAAAAAAAAACTGGCTACCTAGCGGCACCAGTGACACTAATGCAGCGATCAGAAAAACAATCGCTTAGTGACACTGGCAAAAGGGGGTGAAAGGGTTAACTAGGGGCAATCAGGGGGTTAAACCTTTATTAGGTAATATATGGGGGTACCTGACGCTATATAAAAACCTGACGGGGAACCTAAATAACGAAATAACTAACTGGCTAACCAGCGTCACCAGTGACAGTTATACGGTGATCACTGGTGAAAGGGTTAACTCTAGGGGCAATCAGGGGGTTAAAACCTTTATTTAGGTTGTAATATGGGGGTACCTGACCTATAAACCTATTTATGAACCTATATAAACATGGCGGTTAAAATAAAAAAATAAAAAAAATGGTTACCTAGCGACACTAATGCAGCGATCAGAAAATCGATCGCTTAGTGACACTGGCAAAAGGGGGTGAAGGGGTTAACTAGGGGCAATCAGGGGGTTAAACCTTTATTAGGGGGGGGTAGGGGGCTACCTAGGACCTAAAACTAACTGCCCTGACAGTTATTACAGTCACACTGACACTAAATGCAGTGATCAGTAAATAAATGATCACTGCAATTAGTGTCACTGTGACTGGGGGGGGGAGGGGGTGATCTGGGGGGGTGATCTGGGGGTGACGGGGGTGGATTGTGTGCCTATGTGTACTGGTGTCAGTGTAGTGTTTGTGCACTAACCTGTACATCTTCACTCCTCGGCGTTCCGGTCACATAGACCAGCGCACCGAGCGTGACATCACTTCCGCCTTCCTGTCTATACAATAGACAGGAAGGGGAAGCTTTTCATTCGCCAGGAGCGATCGCGAGGGGGTGGCCAGAAACCACTGGCCGTCCCCTCGTCCCGGATCGCTCCTGAAGCGATGCCGACCGTCCCCGCCGGCGGACGGGGTTCCGATCGGACACCCCACCCGCCGGAAGAATGGCATTCTGCCATTCTGCCGACGTATATATACATGGGGCGGTCGGCAAGTGGTTAATGACATTGCCAGCTTGAAGCAGTCCTGCTCTCATGCAAATTTATGGCTATGGCAGTGAAAGGGTTAAACTGCTGCAAGTACAGAAACATACTTGTTGTTCCTGCCAGAAATCCAGTGAACTCCCAAACTCCTCTTTGAGCTAATACAGTACCGCTGCTACACTGAAATCAACTACAGAAAGCTTTCATTATGTTGAATATAAGGATTGTTAGAGCTAAGGATTGGGGGGCGGTTTCTGTACTTCCACAGAATGTAACAAAGCAGGGCTTTTTATTTTTTATTTTTTTTCCAGCAATTCAGTTTTGCAGAAGACTTGGTTTTTGCAGTAATTTTCCTTCCACTTTTAAGTAGGCTAATCTGTCTTTCAGAGTCCTGGATACCAAGCTTATGGCAACTACGCAACCTTTTAAGGTAACATTCCAATATTTTAGCGTTTTGTATCATTTTGGTTTTACTGATTGGTTCCTATACAGGGGGTCCCCTACTTACAAACATCCGACCTACAAACGACTCCTACTTACAAACGGAGGGAGACAACAGGAAGTGAGAGGAAATCCACCCCTAGGAAGGGAAATTCACTCCTGTTAGAGTTAATATGGGAAAAAGGTGTCTCCACTGATGCTTTATCACCAGTCAATGTTTCCCTAACAACCCAAAATTTTCTAAAACCAATTGTCATTGGGACAGAAAGTGCGGTGAAATCTTCTGAACAGGGGCATAGACAGCAAAACAAATGTTACAGGGGTGATAACATAGAGAAGGGTTATCTAAAAAACTTAAAAATAGATTTTTTGGCTGGAGCTACACTTAAAAAATGTACCTGTTCCGACTTACAGATTCAACTTAAGAACAAACCTACAGTCCCTATCTTGTTTGTAACCCGGGGACCCCCTGTATATAGTTGAAGCGCTGCATGTAGTTGAGATGAAACAAATATGAACTACTATGGGTATCAATGGCAGTTGAATGCACTACTTCAACCCATCCCCCCCCTCTTTTTTTTTTTTTTTTTGCATTTAGACCCTCTCCTCACTTCTGCGCTAGTGACGTAGGCTAGCAGGCCTGAATCTTTTTTGCATTAGGGATACAGTAAGCAAAGTGTACAAGATGACACTCCATGAGAGTCATCCCCTTCAATTAAATCAAAGTAGCTGTCTGACAGTCCCTGGACTAAGCCACAACCCGCTGATGTGTTTCACCCCAATTAGGTTTATTCATAGCCCAATTGGAGTGAAACTCATCAGAGGGGCTTGATGGGGGGGGGGGGGGTACTTTCATGGAGTGGTTTTGTACTTCTTCTTATCTATGCTATACTTGCTGAACTGGATGAGCATTTTCTTTGGCACCCAGGGTGGTAAAGGACCCGAGAAGCAAGCTTGGGACTTGGAGCAGTGCAGTTTTTGTCTTCTAACTCGCAGTTATTCAGATGGTATCAGTAGGGTTTAACCTTTCCTCCACTCCATTTAAAGACAAGTGAAAATGATCTGGATAGAATTACCCAAACTGCACAATTTTTTTCAGCTCTTTCTAAAACAATGTCCTAAATTGTTTGTGCTAGAAACTGGTATAATTAACAATTGATCAAATATACTGGAGAGTCTCTTCTAACAGTGTACAGTCTGTGGCTTCTACTGATGTCATTGCTCTATATACTTTAACAGTGTTCTGCTTTCTAACTGCTAAAATTTAACAGTGACAATTGCAGGCTAAAAAGTGTTACCTGTCAAATTTAGTGGAAAGGAGCAAATTGCCAGTTATCATAGTTTAGAGCTACACTGGAAAGTGTTTTTTTTTTTTTTTGTTTTTTTTTAACGTCATCTTGCTACTCAGATATTTAATGGCTTGTTTGCCATTTCTTCATTGGACTAGAGCTACACAGATGTTTCATGATGCCAAGTGAATTATTTAATTGCTAGTATTTATTTTTAAATCTGCAGCATTTAGTAAAAGAATACTTGGTAACCCTGCCTTGAAGGGGTTACTTAAAGTCTTGGTTCAGGCATTTTCTGTTGAGTGATGAGAGGAGCAGTGCTAATCCAAGTGTAGCAATGAAACAACGGACTTTATTAAAAAGGTAATGCACAACGTGGAGAATATTGGCACATCAAATTGTAACAGCCATGCTGTGTGCAGAGATCCAGAGTTGCAGCTGTGAAATGGTGTGATGCCCTGCAGCGCTCCGGTGGTTTCTGGAGTTTCGGGCTGGATGGAGGAGGTGCAGTGGTAAGCTATCGGAATGTTCTCTGGATGCAACAGAGGCTGTATCTGAACGCCTTCAGAGCATGCGTTCTCCTAACGAAGGGCATGACACAGCGCTCCACAGCTGCAACTCTGGATCTCTGCACACGGCATGACTGTTACCATTTGATGTGCCTATTTAATCCTACGTTCTAATAAGTATTGCCTTTTTAATAAAGTCGGTTGTACCATTGCTACGCTTGGCGCTGCTCTTCTCCTCTCTTCTCTCCTCTTCTCCTCTCCTTCTCCCCTCCTCCCTCTCTCTCTCTCCCCTCTCTTCTCCCCCTCTCCTCTCTCCCCTCTCCCCTCTCCTCTCTCCTCCCCTCTCCTCTCTCCTCCTCCTCTCCTCTCTCCCTCCCCTCTCCTCTCTCCTCTTTCCCCAGCGGGCTGCCTAATAAGAGTGTGACAAAGGGATCCCCCCCCCCCCCCCCCCCCCCCCCCGTGGGTACAACCCAGGACTAATGGACATCACATTCAATAAGGACTTCTCATTATTCTTTAGTTCATTTGCTTATTGCATACTGTGTAACCCGCTCCACATCCCCAGCCAGAGGTGCTATAGAGTTCCTAGTTCTTCAATAATCCTCTTCCTGTTTATGAAGCTATAACTGCCTCTAAATTGTGCTCCTATATAGTCATTCTGTCGCATGCACCCCTGTGAAAATGCAGGAAATTTAGTTGACAACCCTGTATAGTCAGTCTGCCATTGTCACTATAAGGAAGCCTGCCCAGAGAAATGTTATGAAACGCACTGGGAAGAGGGTGTATACAGCGAGGGGGCGGGGGTAATTTTATCCCCCCCCCTCCCCCCCCCCTGCTGATTTTGTACATTTGCCCACTGACAAAGTGAGTCTATAATGTTTAATAGGTTTATTTTAACAGTGAGAGACAGAACAAAAATATCCAGAAAAACACATTTCTAAAGTTATACATTTGTTTTGCATTTTAATGAGTGAAATTAGAAATATTTGACCCCTTCCCAAAACATGACTTAGTACTTGGTAGCAAAACCCTTGTTGGCAATAAGAGGTCAGATGTTTCTTGTAGTTGGCCACCAGGTTTGCGCACATGTCAGGAGGGATTTTGTCCCACTCCTCTTTGCAGATTCTCTCCAAGTCATTAAGGTTTTCGAGGCTGAGGTTTGGTAACTCGAACCTTCAGCTCACCCCACATTTTCTATGGAATTAAGGTCTGGATACTGCCTCGGCCACTCCAGGATCTTAATGTGCGTCTTCTTGAGCCACTTCTTTGTTGCCTTGGCTGTGTGTTTTTGGGTTATTTTGGAGTACCCATCCACGACCCATTTTCAATGCCCTGGCTGAGGGAAGGAGGTTCTCACCCAAGATTTGACGGTACATGGCCCGATCCATCGCCCCTTTTAATACGGTTACGTTTTGCTGTCCCCTTAGCAGAAAAACACCCCCAAAGCAAAATGTTTCCACCTCCATGTTTGACAGTGGGCATGGTCTTCTTTGGGTCATTGGCAGCATTCTTCCTCCTCCAAACCTGGCGAGTTAAGTTTATAAAGGGTAGAGAAATCTGCGCTTGGTGGGTCACAATTGGGGCAGCTGGACACTATAACCCAGATACCGGGCAAAAAGCAATAATAAAGAGAGCAGCGCTCAAGTGTAGAAAAATATTCTTTGAGTGATTGCTCAGTATATGATACCAGCAATTAACAAATATAATGAAAAAATGTGATCATAGAAACCATACTCAGAAATATAAACTCAGTAGGAAAAGTAGAACGGGTGAACAGTGGTGCAAACATATAGTAGTGCATTCAAATACGTCCTTATACTGACCAAATGAATGTCCACATATAAAGATAAGTAAAAAATGTGACTAAAACATTCAAGGTGCGTTTCACAGGTAATGCGATATTATGGATTTCAGTATTCACATTGACCCCGCAGATACCATCCTCTCTGTATTGAATATAAAAATGGAGGCTTACCAGAACACTGGTCTTTAAGGCAGATCTGATAAGGTTACAGGTGGGTCCAGGGTCATCAGGTGCCGGGCTTTCTGCAGCCAAATTCTCCTGTGCTCAAGGACTGAGCAGTGATTCCATGGCAGATATCCCAGATTGGCACCCAAGAAGAAATAGAAAAAAGAAAAAAAACTGCGCTACGGTAGAAGCACACAAAGTGTGCATAAAGATTGTCATGGACCTAAAAAGGCCTAACTGGAAGCTGCAACTCTACTGTGTAACATAACTACAGTGAAACAAAAGTAAAAAATAAAGAGCAGCGCTTAACCAAAAACATACAGTGAAATTAATTGACAGTGCTTGTTACCACCCTAATCAATAAAATATATGTGCAACACCTGTGGAGAAAAACGGGGGTGTGACACTCCTCAAATATAAGAAAATTACTTAAATGAATAACATAAGTGATATGACATTCTATAATCTCCCCATTCATTGGTGAAAAAATCATATATGATGTATAAACCTAATATACATGGATATAAATACTGAAGTCCAATATAAATAAAGTCCAAGTGTGGTGAGTGTGAAAAATGATGATTACACCCGTGCAACATAAAATTATAAGGTATATATCAGGAGAGTGTCAGTCCATCCAGAGAAGGTCTTCAGATTTCAAACGATCCACCACCAAAGGGAAAAAAGGGGACAAGATTCACTTCTTACCAAAACTCCATGACACACCATTAGAGTGTCACGGTAAGCCTGAACAGAAATAGATCTCTCCTCGCCTCCCAGATGATATGACCAACTCCCTCAGCCTGGATACGCCACTCCACTTTCCTTAATGATACTCTCAGTATAGGTTCAGCGGTGTATATCAATACCCATGGAAAAGAGAAGGGCTCCAATAGTGTAAAATCCAAGGTTTTATTAACATAAAAAACGTATATGCACTTACATCTCAGATAGCGGAATCAAGCCTTAAGTATAATGCGCCGGCCGGACGCAAATAACACAGACCCGTCCTTCCTGGAATCCCAATACAGCTTAGAGGTGACGTCAGCGCGTCACTCCGCCCTACCGGTTTCGCAATAGAATTGCGTCGTCCAGGGGCACCCAAGAAGAAATAAAAGGCTCCAGATCGTATAATATGTTTTAAAAGAGGCCTTTTATTCCAATGCATCGAAGCAAAAAAAACAGACTATAAAAAAAACTAAAAATGACGCCAGCAGTCTCTTAGAACTGACAGCGGATAGCATAGAAAAAAACTTTTCAAATGAGTTTAAACCGCAAACGCGCATGTGTGGGTGTGGCTACCCTAATGCGCAAGTGACAAGCCCACACACTTGCGCATGCGGGATCGCGGTTTAAACTTGTATGAAGAGGTTTTTTTCCTATGCTATTAGCTGTCAGGCCTCTTTTAAAATGTATTATACTATCTGGAGCCTTTCTTTATTTCTTCTTGGGTGCCAATATGGGATATCTGCTGTGGAATCACTGCTCAGCCCTTGAGCACAGGAGAATTTGGCTGCAGAAAGTCCGGCACCTGATGACCATGGACCCACCTGTAACCTTATCGGATGTACCTTACAGACCAGTGTTCTGGTAAGCCTCCATTTTTATATTCAATACAGAGATGATGGTATCTGTGGGGTCAATGTGAATACTGCAATCCATAATATCGCATCACCTGTGAAACACACCTTGATTGTTTTTTTTTTTTTTTTTTTTTTGAAAGTCCTTTTATGTGTTTTAGTCACGTTTTTCACTTCTCTTCGTTTATGTGGACATTTATTTGGACAATATAAGGACGTATTATATTTTTTGGAAGTCCTTATGTGTTTTAGCCACATTTTTTACTTGTCTATATCTTTTATATGTGGACATTTATTTGGTCAGTATAAGGACGTATTTGAATGCACTACTATGTTTGCACCACTGTTCACCGGTTATACTTTTCATACTGAGTTAAGTTTATGCTAAAGAGCTCGATTGGTCTCTGACCAACATTTTCACCCAGTTCTCCTCTGAATCATTCAGATATTCATTAGCAAACTTCAGACCAGCCTGTACATGCGCATTCTTGAGCAAGGGGAACCTTGTGGGCGCTGCAGGATTTCAGCGCGTTTCCAATTGTTTTCTTGGTGACTATGGTCCCAGCGGCTATGAGATCATTGGCAAGATTCTCCTGTGTAGTTCTGGGCTGATTCCTCACTTTCTCATGGTCATTAACTCCTCGAGGTGAGATATTGCATGGAGCCCCAGACCCAGGGAGATTGACAGTCATTTTGTGTTTTTTTTTTTTTTTTTTCCATTCGCAAATGATCGCACCAACTGTAACCCTCTTATCAAGCTGCTTGGCTATGGTCTTGTATCCCATTCCAGCCTTGTGTAGGCCTGCAGTCTTGTCCCTGACATCCTTGGACAGATTTTTGGTCTTGGCCATTGTGAAGAGATTGGAATTGAATTTCTTCAAGTTCTGTGGACAGTTGTTTTTATACAGGTAACAAGCTGAGATTAGGAGCACTTCCTCGAAGAGTGCTTCTAATCTTAGCTTGTTGCTTGTATAGAAGACACTGCAGAAAGATGAACCATGGTTTCAAAGCCCCATACCACTACATCAGTTGCTCGGGTACTGACAGATCATCACAGGGGTAGATCAAGTGGGGTGGTTAGGGTGTAAGATGTTGGTTCACTTCATTTTTTATTTATTTTTTCCTGAAGATGACCTAAAACTTTTTTAAGTAATGGAAAGAAAAAAAATGGGTTAAAAATGTTTGCATGGGATACGTACTTGCATGTCCCCATTTTTCTAGCACATCAACATGATCTGTTTTGCTGTGGACTACATCCATATGATGGCAGTCAAGCAGACTAAATACAGCAGTTGGCTATGTTGAGCAATGTACATCTTGAATTAATTGTTCTCCTTCTCTTTTATGTACACCTAGGAAATTATTTATAACACATCCCTTGCTGAATTGGAAAAAAGATTAAAAGAGGCTCCTTTCAAACCTCCTAAAGTTGGTAAGAATTCGAGAACCAGTTGGCTTCTGTCAACTGTACCTATTAAAATATGTAATTGGCTTGTTTAATAAACTGCATTTTCAATAACTGAGCTCAGCAAGATTTTCAGAAAACCATTAAGTTTATTTATGGTGTAAGCACTGATCTGTGTGTGTGTATATAATGGCAGTTTATCAAAATCCCTTTTTTGTAAGTTGTGCTTAAGGATGAAAGCAAGTCACTGTCTTTACAGCAGTTTTTCAATTTACTTAAGGGTTAGTATTTTTATATGTTATGGTATAGTGCTTCTTATGACAGTCTAATATGTTGTAGAATGTAAAGATGTGTTTGCAGCTTGGGTTTTCCAGCTTGTCACTGTACATGACTACACATTAAAGGGAAACGCCTCTTGGCTCTTTTGGTAAAGGTGACATTTTCTAATTTGGTTTCGGTTACTTAATTCAGTCCAGCTGGTGAAGTATGTTTCAGGGTCTTCTTTGCTCAATTTTTTGTTTTTTAAATTTTTTTCTTGTATCTGGCTACCCACACGGGTTTCAGCGTCATGCATTATTCATAGCAGAAACGGCCTCCTGAGAATATAGCATTTCACATCAGGCTAGAGCCGGTGTTTCTCAACTCCAGTCTTCAAGGTGCCCCAACAGGACATGTTTTCAGGATTTCCCCCAGATGAGAAACGGCTGTGGTAATTAGTAAGGCAGTGCAACTGATCAAATCACCTGTACAAAATAATGGAAAACCTAAAAGACATGACCTGTAGGGGGTGCTTGAGGACTGGAGTTGATCACTGGGCTACAAAACTCCCAGCCTAGAATACAGACTCCCAATCCAAAACAATGTTTACTAAAACTGCAAAATCTGGCGCAGCTCTAACAAAAAAAACCTGGAAGCCAATTGGTTTTTATGCAAAGCTTAATTTAACAAGCTGAAGTTGGCACCTGATTGGTTACCATGCACAGCTGCACCAGATTTTGCACTCCAGTTTTACTAAATCAAACCGCTGCTCCTGCAGCAACAGTAAATCCAAAAGTGGTGTAAGTGCAGACCCACATGTCCCTTGGGTCTACTGCTCCCTGGCAGCAAGCTGTGTTCTCAGGAGGATGCAGCCCTGAAAGGACCAGTTCAGCCAAAGCTTGTTTGGCTGCACCTCACCTATGGATCACAGGAGTGCAGCTCGTTTTGAAGTCTGGTCTCTGCTGATGTCACTGCTGTCAGTTCGTGGGTCGTGATGACGTGGAGCCTGGAGTCGGGATCCACCAGTTCCCTGGACTGACGCACGGCTCAGGCTCTCAGTGAGCTGTTAAGAGCCTGAGCCAGCCGCCCCGTTCTACAGCTTAGCGCTCCAATGAGCAAGAAGGGAGCAGAGAGCTGTGACTGACAGTCTACAGCTCTCCTCACAGAGATGTGAAAACTGAGCCATCTGCGGTATTCAATTGCTCAGCTCTCAGTATAGAGGCGCCAGGGGACAGATGCAGCATCTTGGGTAAGTATGATTCCAAAAAAAACAATCCCAGACTTCTTTGAACCATTCTGCCCCATACTTAAAGATCCATGTGCTGATTGTCCATAAAACAAGAACCCAGGGCTGAAGGCTTCATCCCACTCGTTATTCTGAAAAGCTTCCAAACTCCAGGACCCTGACCAGTATATACCCAAGATGGAGACAACTGAAATGATAGTTCTGTCCTAGTGAGACATGCAACCTATTTATTGAGCATTTACAATTATGTGCTATGGCTTTAATAACTTTTTACAATGTTTAGGGAAGAAGGGGTCCTGTAAGCCACACATTGCCGCAAGTCTGGTATAAGGAAGTGTTAAAAGCCTTAGCCTGGGCTCCAACCAGGCCATCCCTCTAATGCATTTTGCTCCACCCCTAGAGCTTTGTGAAATGCATCTTTGAATTAAATCCAAAAGCAAAAGTATGAAATGGCAAGCCTACAATCAATGTCAAATTCGTACTTTATAAATGAGAAATAAACAATGCAATTATAAATTAAAATATGCTTGCTGACAGATACTGTACTTTCCATTTTTAATAATTTCATGACCACAAGTAAGATACCAAGACAAAATTTAGCAGTATGATTTGATGCAAGTTAAAATTTGACAGGCAAGTTAACGTCTGTGTCACGAAGGTTACGGATATGACAAAATGAAGTACATTGGCAAACAGTATATGCAGTAGAACAGTGTGGAGGTGTGTGACAGCGTTCAGTATTTTCTGGAGAGGAATGTGGAGGTTAGGAGTGCAGAGTGTAAGACAGCAGGCAGTGTGTGCAGTGGAGAAGTGTATGACAGTGGACAGTCAACAGAAGGAATATTAACTGGCAATATGTGCATAATGTGTGCAGTGTATTGCAGCAGGAAGTATGTGCAGAAGAGAAGTGTGGCATGTTTTCACAGGATAGAAATGCGTGCAAGAGAGGAGTATGGAAGGGTTATTAGTTGGGTGAGTTAAGCGAGTATGACAATAGCATGTGCTGTAGGAAAAGCCCAAAGGTATAAAAGGGGGGCAATAGCCACAAGGTGCTTGTGGAAGGTATGACCATAGACATTACAAACTTGGACAAAGTTTTTGGTACCCGTACAGTTCATTGAAAGGATTCATTCCACCTAAAAGGTGGTGAAAATCATTTTAACCCATTTTTTTATATGTGCATGCTTCTGGTCTGTCAGAGTAAGACATAGTGTAAAAAGATACACTGCTTATGCTGTAAACATTATTCTAAAATGGCCTAAACACATTGGTTGGTAATCTCAGAAATTTAAACCATTGGATCAGTGATTTTTCAAACCCAGCAGTGTTCTTTAATTTGCATCACACTTGTTAGGAGTCCGTCAGCCTATTAAAATGGAGAAAAGTAGTCACTCTGCTGTTTGGAATCATCACGTCAGAAGGTATAATAGACCAGCATGTGAAAGGTAAAAGCAATCTAACCATCTCCAAGCAGTTTGACGTTCCTGTGGTGTATTAAGGGGTTATAATCTGTGTTGCATTTAACCATAGGTTCATTCATATATTTACCCTTTTAGATATGTGGTAAGTAAATGCAAGGATTAAAACAAAAACAACACACAAAAAATGTAATAAAAAGGAGATTTACTTAGCTTTGATTAGATGTTACAGATGATGCAATACAGGATAAATTCAGCATATTCAATCCAGGTGAGTCCCTACCTTATAAAAGATACCTGGATAAGATAGTCAACATGATTCAGACTTTTAGTCTTGAATCAAACCTCACACTCCGGACTGGTCTCCCAGACATTTTTTTATGGTAGGGAAAATATCTACAACTGATGAAAAGAAAAGGTCAAAGGTTCCCAACTTCCTATAGCATAATGAAGCAGATGTCTCATGCATTAAACATGTTCTATATAGGATAGAAGTTATAACTAAGTTTCTTGTAATTCAATAACTAAAGTTATATAATATAGACCCATACTACATGTGGCTACAGTTACAAATAAGTTAAAGTCGAAGGGATGTGGCTGCAATAGAGAAATAAAATCCAGCCAAAACAGAAGGAAATGGACAACGGATGTCAGAGGCCCCAAAACCGACTTGGGTTCTTAGCATGGAATGTGATGGAGTTTGTAATCCAATTCAGAGGAGGTTATGGTGGGCATGTGGGATTTGGGGCAGGACTTTTTTTGCTGGGGATAATGTAAACCAGAAATATGCCAGTGGAGCGGATACTACTTTTGGAGACGAGACTGACATTTTGCCTTGTGCTCTGAAAAAATGAGGGCGTATTGCAGGTGTGCTGATGGCAAGGCTCGGAGGGATAAGGCACATGCACTGGACATTGAGGAGTTTTATTACACATGTGCTTTAAGGACTGACTGCTGAGGAATAAATGTACTGGGACCTGAGGGAAAAAACATCAGCAGAAAAGTGTGGTGCTTGGAGGTTAAGTAGGAAACATATATGTGAATGGTGCACTTTAGACTAGACTACACATGATTTAAACTGTATTCATCTTCCCATGTTCTCCATCTAGATCAGTTTGTCCAGATTATTGATTTTTTTAACATTTGCGGGTGGGAAGTTCTCTGAATATATCACAATCCGCACATTCAGAGGTGTTTACAATTTACTTTACTGGAATGATATCAATTAAGTAATGGGAGGGGACTCTCTGATCACTTGTATATGCTGTGTGGTGTTTTTCTGTCTTAAATGTGCTGTGATTAAGGCTAGAGTTGCCAAAACGTGTCGGTCATTGTTTTTTTTTTTTTTTTCTTATATAGTCTTTATTTTGAGAAAAAAGGTTTTGAACATACAAACAAACAAATAAACAAACACAAAAAACAACGTATACACCTATACTAGGCTTCGCATATAACATGTGGGACATGCGCCCGAAACATAAGTATATGTTTCACAAGGTCATACATTCAGCAGAGATTCGCTCAGGGGGAGTAGTTATCAACATGTCACACCCTTGATATGCATTCAAACATTAGGTTGCCCCTGGCATCTGTCTGGTGACCCATGTCGGGGCAATATGTCTCCAATCGGAGAGCTGGTTTTAGGCCCTATTCCTGGTATCCAGCCGAAACTCTGAACTGGGATACTATGCAGGGGATACACTAAGTTGGGGGCAGGGGAAATGAAAGAAAAATAACTTAAAGGAAAGTCAAGATGAGGTAAAGACAAACGGGGGGGGGGGGGGGGGGGATACCTACATCTGCTGCTATGTGCCAATTTTTTTTCCTCGGTGAGGGTCATTCCAGGTCTGCTGAGGCTTAGACTAAGCATTTCCAAAAGCCATAGTGCCTCTTATATTCCACCGTGTCACCCCCCTCACGTAAGGGGTGTCCCTATTGGCAGAAGACCCAAGGAAGTGTAGTGTATCCAGGTTGCCCACGTGGCGTAAAATTTCTCGTATCCATCTTTGCACTGCGCCATCCATTCCTCTGCAGCCATAATATTGTTAACTAACGTCACCCATTCTGCACGAGTGGGTACTCTAGGTGTCTTCCAGTGGATTGGAATCAATCTCCGGGGCTTCATTTAAGCAGGTGGGGTAGAACAGATTTTCTGTAACAAGGATTCTAACGGGGAGTTGGAGTTCCAGATCTAGTATTTGTTTAATTTGTGCATGAATATCTAACCAAAAGGGTCTCAACTTAGGGCATTCCCACCATATGTGGAGGAACGAGCCTCGGAGACCACATCCTCTCCAGCATGCATCCGACAGCGATGGGTACATTCTGGTGAGCCTGGTAGGTACTCTGTACCACCTGGTTAGAATCTTGTAGCTGTCTTCCTGCATTTTCGTATCTACTGTGCTCGAGTGTACAAGTTTATACAGGTGTTCAAGTTGAGGTTGGGTAAAGATGCGCTGAAGGTCCCTCTCCCAATCTCTGATAAAGGTCGGTTTCTCTTCTATCTGCATGGCTTGCAATGGGTCATACAGTACTGAGATGGCATGTGGGGTGGCCGATTCTGACATGCATAGTTGTTCGAAAGGTGAAGCTTGGGGTAGGTGACCGGACGCAGTGTGGTAGTCTAGCTATAAAGTGCTGGAGCTGCCTATAATGCCATTCATCCATTAGGAAGGGGCCAAACTGTTCCCTCAGTGTATCTTTTGACAATAGGCCTTGGCCCTGTACAAATCTGCCACAACTGGACTCCCCATCAGCCGCCCATGTCCAGAAGAAAGGTGTGTTCCCCTGGAGTGAACCAAGGGAAGCCACCTAACTGGGCCAGAGGGGAGGTCGGCTGTGCCAGCTTTCCCCTGCCGTTCAGGGCATCCCATATTGTCAGCGCATGGGAGGCCAGTGGGGACACAAAGACTGAGAGGCCCCCATGTTCTCGGGGGACCCATGGGGCATGTGCCAAGTTACAGCCTGCCAAAAACTTGTCTAGGGGGACCCAAAGTTATATATGACATTATGGTGCCAATCCAGTATGCGTTGCAGGGCCACTGCTTCGTAATATCTGCGAAATTACTGGTACTCCCAAACCTCCCTTGGACTTGGGGCGCTGTAACATGCGGAGTGCCAGCCTAGGGCATTTCCCACTCCAGATGTACTGAATAAACATGCTGTTGAGGCTTGAGAAGAACGCCTTTTTGGTAAAGTGATCGGCACCATTTGCAGGAGGAACAAAACACGGGGTAACACACATTCATTTTGAGACACTGACTCGGCCCATCCATTAGAATGCCACTCTATCCCAGTTTTTAAAGTCCGCCTTGACAGCAGAGTAATGGAGCATAATTATTGTCGTATAGCTGAGAGCAGCTCTTGGGCAAGTATATTCCCAAATATTTAGTCGTTTGCTTTTACTGAAGCGTATTTCAATAAACTTCAGAAGGTATTCCCCGGAGTGGCCGAATCAAGTTGTTTGCCTGAGCGATGTTACATGGATGTGTGGGAGGACATCCGAGCCTGAGCACCTGGGAAGGAACAGCCGACCTTTACTGAATATTTTGCCTCATTGATCAGAGTGGTGCTTTTTTCGTGTTTGTGGCTCTGTGTAGGTGGTGCCTCCAAGTATTTTAAGAGTTCAATGGAGTAGCGTAAAGTCCACCTGAAAACCTAGTTCTTGTGGGGAAACTGTGACTCAGAGGGGGTCCATATCAACAGGTATAAGTCGTGCTACTCCATTGGGAATCCACCAAAGATCCAATTGTCCCTGTAGGAAACCGTAATCCACTTTCCTTCTGATGTATTAATGGATCAGAGCAAATCCAGCTTGTGTAAAGACCAAAAACAGAAGGGTGCAGAAGTAGTTAAAATTATACATTTGAGAACATTGGGCTTGAGAAAAAAATCAGCCTTCATATTCGCCTCTATGCTGGAACATTGGTGTGATGCTGCATCTGTTTCACATCAGTTCGAAGACTGAGACCTGAGCAATTACATGACTCCTGATCACTCCGTTCTCATTCTGCTCAGGGCACTTGCATGTTAGTCTGCTCAGAACTTGCATGTTTTCTCCAGTTTGCATCAGGAGACTGCACAGCAAGCGCACAGGATGAAGATATTGGAACCTGAGTGCTGTCTGCCAGAGGTAGGCAGAAGGTGCGCTAAGCCATTCAGGTATCAAACAAGTGGTGTTGAGGTCTGAGAGCATACTTGGATGGGGGGGGGGGGGGCCGAGTAGTGTGGCCCCTAGTCAACATGTTTCTGGGACAAACCCACTTGCTCAAGCTTGCTACCCCACTTTCTCCACCATATCATTCATGTACTACTACTTTTTTTTTTTTTTCTTTTTTTTCTTGACAACTAAAAGACCAAATATATTCAGAGCCAATAGGAAGGTCTCCTTTTTTTTTTTTTTTTTTTTTCTTTACTGCTTTTTCTTGGCTGAATAGCTGTTGGATTTGCTCTACAGTGGTGTGAAAAAGTGTTTGCCCCCTTCCTCATTTCCTGTTCCTTTGCATGTTTGTCACACTTAAGTGTTTCGGAACATCAATAAAAAAAATTTAAACAATAGTCAAGGACAACACAAGTAAACACAAAATGCAATTTGTAAATTAAGGTGTTTATTATTAAAGGTGAAAAAAAATCCAAACCATCATGGCCCTGTGTGAAAAAGTGATTGCCCCCTAAACCTAATAACTGGTTGGGCCACCCTTAGCAGCAACAACTGCAACCAAGCGTTTGCGATAACGTGCAATGAGGCTTTTACAGCGTCCTGGAGGAATTTTGGCCCACTCATCTTTGCAGAATTGTCCTAATTCAGTTACATTAGAGGGTTTTCGAGCATGAACGGCCTTTTTAAGGTCATACCACAACATCTCAATAGGATTCAGGTCAGGACTTTGGCTAGGCCACTCAAGTCTTCATTTTGTTTTTTCTTCAGCCATTCGGTGGTGGACTTGCTGGTGTGTTTAGGATCATTGTCCTGCTGCAGAACCCAAGTTCGTTTCAGCTTGAGTACACGAACAGATGGTCGGACATTCTCCTTCAGGATCTCTTGGTAGACAGCAGAATTCATAGTTCCTTTTTATCACGGCAAGTCTTCCAGGTCCTGAAGCAGCAAAACAGCCCCAGACCATCACACTATCACCACCATATTTTACTGTTGGTATAATGTTCTTTTTCTGAAATGCAGTGTTCCTTCTACGCCAGATATACTTGGACACACACCTTCCAAAGAGTTCCACTTTTGTCTCATCGGTCCACAGAATGTTGTCCCAAAAGTCTTGGGGATCATCAAGATGTGTTGTGGAGAAATTGAGACGAGCTTTGATGTTCTTTTTGCTCAGCAGTGGTTTTCTCCTTGGAACTCTGCCATGCAGGCCATTTTTGCCCAGTCTTCCCGATGGTGGAGGCATGAACGCTGACCTTAACTGAGGCAAGTGAGGCCTGCAGTTCCTTGGACGTTGTTGTGGGGTCTTTTGTGACCTCTTGGATGAGTCGTCGCTGCGCTCTTGGGGTAATTTTGGGCGGCCGGCCACTCCTGGGAAGGTTCACCACTGTTCCATGTCTTCGCCATTTGTGGATAATGGCTCTCACTGTGGTTCGCTGGATTCCCAAAGCTTTGGAAATGGCTTTATAACCCTTTCCAGACTGATAGATCTCAATTACTTTCTTTCTCAGTTGTTCCTGAATTTCTTTTGGTCTCGGCATGTGTAGCTTTTCAGGATCTTCTGGTGGACCTTACTGTGTCAAGCAGCTCCTATTTAAGTGATGCCTTGATTGTGAACAGGTGTGGCAATAATCAGGCCTGGGTGTGGCTAGAGAAATTGAACTCAGATGTGGACAACCAGTTATAGTATGTTTTAACAAGGGGGCAATCACTTTTTCACACAGGGCCATGATGGTTTGGATTTTTTTTCACCTTTAATAATAAACACCTTCATTTACAAATTGCATTTTGTGTTTACTTGTGTTGTCCTTGACTATTGTTTAAATTGGTTTGATGTTCCGAAACACTTAAGTGTGACAACATGCAAAGGAACAGGAAATGAGGAAGGGGGCAAACACTTTTTCACACCACTGTATTTATAAATCCTATTATCACTTCTGTTCCCACAAAACTTGGATTTACAATTATTAAAAGTCCAGGTCTCATAAGTATGAACATTTACAGGCCTATATATAGCTTCAGAATAGTTATCCCTGTTTTCTAGGTCTGATATTCCAGTGATTTTTCTTCTATTGCCAACCGAGCACTGTGACACAAGAGCAACCAAAATGCCACTTTTTAGAACACTGTCTAGTCACTTGTGTAATTGACTGGGACTGGCTTTATATAACAAGTGGCTTATAAAACTGCAAACTTATTTTTATAAAAAGTCCTGTGTTTCTATTAGACAGTGCTGAAGGCTTTCCAAGCTACAACACGAGCTCAGAGCAACTGCATGAAGCTGGTTACGATGCCTACATCACAGGACTGTGCTTTGTATCAATGGCAAACTACCTAGGTAAGTGGCCAGATTATCAGGTTTCCTTGTGTTGTCATTCTATACAGTTTCAACTATTAAACTAATGCATACTCTCTCATCAGGTTCGTTTTTGAGTCCACCAAAAGGGCACATATCAGCCAAATCAAATCTCATCAGTCCATTTTTTAACAAGTAAGTACCTGAAAACATGTAGCTTTAAAACTATTTCAAGTAAAGTAACCTAGACTTATCCCTGGATATTTAGACTTACTAACAGTTATTTCTAATAGGCATTAGTTCTGACATTAATCTAGTGTTTCAAAACTGTACTTTGTACTGCTGGTAATTTGCCCTTGATGGAGGTAGTACACACCAGAGGCTTAGGTCTAAGGCTTGCTTCTTATGAGAAACTGAGCTTTTAGATACAGCTGAGTCAATGTAATACACATGAGATGACATACTGAGGACAGCATCAGCTGATAGTAAGCATTAGCTGTCTAAGCCTAAAGGTGCCATTTTCAGAATGGTAGCATTCCGATGTGATTTTTCTTTTGCAGTGTGTAGGGGGAGAGTGTGTGCAACTGACAGTTGAATGTAAGACTGGGTGCACAAGAGCATACTATCATGTTCAAAATAACACACCTTGGAAATTCTTGACTACGATCTTCAGATAAAGATGATATAATTAGGGTTGCACTGATACCCATACTAGTATGGGCATCGGTGCCGATACCAAGCATTTGCAGGAGTATCGGTACTCGTGCAAATGCTCCGATGCTTAATCCGATACCTGTTGTATTGGGCCAGGCAGCCTCACAAATGATAGGTGCGGGGGCAGTTACAAGCACCGATACCCCCCTGTATAGACTTTTAGTAAAGCAGCTGACAGCCGCTTCTCCCTCCCACTGCTTTATTGAAAGGCTATACAGGGGGGTTGGTGCTTGTAACAGCCCCTGCCACCGCACTAATCACCCCTGACTGTCCCCTGTTTGTTCCGGCTCCTTTGGTTCTCCTCTGGCTTCCAGTGTCGTCCTCCCTCTGTGTCCTCCGATTCCCCCATCCCTAATCTGTCAGGATGGAGAGCGGAGGAAGGAGCCAGTGTGTATGTGTAGATATCTATCTCTAATATATATGTATGTAATTCTCTATCTATCCTTTACCGGCTCCTTTTTCCAAATGCAGAGTTGGTGATCATTAACTGGGGAATCTGTGGCCTCAGTCCCTTTTCCTGTCATAAGGGAGATGTCAGGGGTCTGTTTGGACCCCTGATCTCTCAGAAAAGCCCCACCCAACAGGGCTGATAAAAATACCTAATTTAAAGTTTAAATTGTAAAAGCTTAACAAATGTATAATTGGTAACAAATAAACTTATGACAGTGCTGCATATTAGTGCCACTGTCGCATGACATTAACAAAAAAGTATCGGTACTTGGCTTAACCACTTCAGCCCCGGACCAATTGGCAGCCAAAGGACCAGGCCCCTTTTTGCGATTCGGCACTGCGTCGCTTTAACTGACAATTGCGCGGTCGTGCGACGTGGCTCCCAAACAAAATTGGCGTCCTTTTTTTCCCACAAATAGAGCTTTCTTTTGGTGGTATTTGATCGCCCCTGCGTTTTTTTTTTTTTTTTTTTTTTTTGCGCTATAAACAAAAATAGAGCGACAATTTTGAAAAAAATGCACTATTTTTTACTTTTTGCTATAATAAATATCCCCCAAAAATATATATAAAAAAAAAATTTTTTTCCTCAGTTTAGGCCGATACATATGTATGGTAAAAAAAAATCGCAATTAGCAATTGATTTGTTTGCGCAAAAGTTATAGCGTTTACAAAATAGGGGATAGTTTAATAGCATTTTTATTTATTTTTTTTTACTACTAATGGCGGCGATCAGCTCTATATATATATATATATTTTTTATATTTTTTATATTTTTTTATTTATATATATGTGTGTGTATAGTGACTGCGACATGGCGGACACATCGGACATTTTTGACACATTTTTGGGACCATTGTCATTTATACAGAAATTGGTGCCATTTAAATGCACTGATTCCTATGTAAATGGCAGTGAAGGAGTGTAGAAATCGCTGCAGTATACAATTACTATTAATATATCTATTCCCATAGTTAGCAGGTCTATTAAACCCTGCTAGGCACACCTGATATAAGGTTAGTTATGAAAATACACACACTGCTGCTAGTAACACACTATCTTATTTATTTCCCAAGAATCAGGAACGCTAACAAAGTATTAAAAGACATTACAATATCACAAAGCTTACAATCAAATCCTATAATACAAGAATATCAAAGATACTTATCACAGGGCCCTCCGTGAGGCTTGTAGCACTGGCTGATCCATAAGGGAAGGCCTCAAGATGGCCGCCAGACCATGAGGTTGTCAGGGACACATTCTCATGTCAGGGCGTCCCAGCAAACCGACTGACTTCCTGTGTGTGCAAACTTTTCATTCAAACCTACACACCCACTCATAGCCACCCCCCATTTGCCTTCCATCCAATAGATATTCATAGCCATCTTAGTAGTAACAGTCTCCCTTGAAGCTTGCTTATCTTATAGACAGATCAGAGTAAGCATTGTAATGTAGATCAGCCCTCATAGATATAACATAGTTGTTTAACTGGCTACATTCCGATCAGGGGAGTGTATCCTCTCCAAAAAAACACTGTAAAGGAACCTATGTGAGACTACATGAGTTCATATTGAATCCAACAAGGAGTTAACCACTAGGGGGTGGGGAGGAGTTAGTGTGACGTGTGTGTGTGTGTTTTTTTTTTTTTTTTTTTTTTTTTTTTTTTTACAGTAGGGGGCGTGGCTGACGTCACTGATCGGCTGTCCCGATGACAGGGAACAGCAGATCAGTGACAGGCAGTGTAGGAAGCGCGGGGAGAGGTTTGTTTACACAGACCTCTCCCCGTTCTTCAGCTCTGTGACCCGATCGCAGGACACCAGGGGCGATCGGGTACACTGGTCCCGCGGCCGTGGTCACGGAGCTCCCGACCGCGCCGCCAGCGACCCCCCCACGGCTAGGCATTTAAAGGGCACGTGTGTGTATATATACGTGCTTTTGCCTAGCCGTGCCATTCTGAGGATGTATATGTACAGGAGGCGGTCGGGAAGCGGTTAAAGTGGTTACAGTGCAACCCTAATTATGTGTTTAAGTGAAAAGGATTTGTGCTAACAGACTGCACCAAAGTAATAATGCAAGATGTGTAAAATATTAATCTGTGTGCAATCCCATTTACATTAAAGCGGTTGTATACCCGCTGAAACTTTTATTTTTTTTAACACGCCTGTAAGGGAAAAGGCATAATGAGCTAGTATGCACCGCATACTATCTCATTATGAAAAACTTACCTTAGAACGAGGCGTCAGTAACTCACCTGGTCCACGCTGAGGTAGCTGACATGTTGCCTTGGCGTGTCTTCCGGGTATCACGACTCCAGCGTTTTGAGTGGCTGGAGCCGCAATGTCGTCACTCCCGCGCATGTGCACAGGAGATTTCTTCACGGCAAGGTTTGGATTCTGCCAGCCTTTCAGCCGAGAAACTTCCCCGAGAAGTGTGCATGCGCTGCTGCAGTCAGCGGCGCATTGCACGGGGAATATCTCCTAAACCGTACAGGTTTAGGAGTGTTGTTTTTTTTGTTTTTTTTTACCTACAGATAAGCCTCATTTATAGGCTTACCTGTAGGTAAAAGTCAATTTTATGACTATACTACTGCTTTAAACATGCATAAATGAAAAACAACAATTAGCAATTCATAATGGTTAAAAGATCAATAAAGTGCAATTTCATGAGAAATAGACTAAAAGTGCAGTCTATGTATGAATGAAAATAAATCAAATTGAATCAAATTTACATGCTCAAGTTAAAGTGAAAAAATAAAGTCGAATTTCATGCAAGTCCATAAAATTTAACTTGAAAGCTCAAGTTAAATGTGTAAAGTAAATTGTATTTTTGGCCAGCATACAATAGGAAAACACTCTGTCCCTTTCTGAGGGGCAGATGACAAGATTGTTCCTATTACAAAGTGATTGATTTAATCAGACTCCGCATCCTTGTCCTTCATAGTTGGCTCTCTACTGTGCATGTGCAAAGCTTGCTGCTCTCTGTGACCGGGCCGCCTAGGGAGGGAGGACAGGGGCCAAACTTCCGGCTGAGTTCGCCACGGCATGCCCAGACAGAAGTAGGGGCGGATGCCTGTAAAAAAACAGGTACTCCCCCCCCCCCCCCCCCCCAAAAAAAGATGCCAAATGTGGTAGCAGAGTGAGGAGGAGGCAGACAAGTGGAGTTTCTCCTTTTTGGGTGGACTTCCACTTTAAAAACATCCTTTCAACTTATTTTCTTTGATGTTCTGTATTTTATATCTTTCAGATAACCCACAAAACTTACATGGTTCATTCATATCAGTTATCCAAATTAGTGAAAATGCAGACTTGTAGCAAAAGTATACCCCTACATTCACCATCACGTTAAATCCATAAAATTAGACTCTGGTGTTCCAGATTAGGTACTCTAAAAAATATAGAAATGTGCTATGTAGTCAAAATGAAAACTGCATATAAAGATCCAAATGTCCATTAAAGTCCACAGATGTTTTGATAGAAGATCTTTAATTCTTGGTGTTGATCTCCACCATCCACCACCTTGTGCAACAATGCCTTTACCAACAGCTGAAAAACCTGCTTACCATCTCCTGTAGACCCCTCATTACAAGAGGTCACTTTGCACTTAGAGTAGGAAAGTAGTGGCGCGCAAACAGTTAAACTAGACTAAGAGCGGATAAACAGATCAGGAGAATGAATCCAGATAAAGTTGATAGGCAAGACAGAACAGTGCCTAGATCAAGTGCATGGTAAAGGATATATAATATGTCAGTGATTAAAAGCTAAAATCACAAAATTGCAGAGAAAAACATAATATATATAAAATATTGTTAAAATTGCTGTGACATAAGTGAAAGAAGGTGCCTGTGATAAATTTCACATAAAGGAACAAAGATAAATGTGGTGAAAAAAATCTCTGGGTGAATCCAGTCAAAAACGGATAAAATATGATGTGCATGCGATTATGTAGTTGCATAAAATTTCCAAAGTGAATCGCAGTAAAAAAAAATAGTATAAAAGGTGCTGATAAAATATCTATCCAGTGACTGAAGTGAATCGCATAAATGTATAAAACAGTTAGAAATGAAATCGCATAAAAATAAACAAAACTCAGGATAAAATCGCTGAAGTTCAATAAATGTCCATAAAAAAATGTGAAATAAAGTTCATTCCATAGGTGCAGTATAGGTGATTCCGTTGATGTGATTTAAAACTGTGCGATTTTTTGGCTGTGAATATCTTATGTGGTTGTTAGCGATTCCATGCGATCCTAGTGGGGGGAAGTATAGGTGGCCCCTTACCTTACAGCTGTAAGGTTACAGCATGTGAGAAAATAGGGTCTTTAAGGTTCTTGGTAACCTTCCTCCTCTCGGTATCTGATGGGTATCCCAGGTCCTGGTCGTGCTTTACCAGTGTATCCAGTAATGGGGTGGGGGGGGGGGGGGGCTCACATCAGTTTATGTAAAGGAAGGGAAGGAGCCTCATAGTGTAGTAAGTTTATAAAAACAGTATTTTTTGTTAATCTGAGTAAAACAAACAATTGTGGATAAAAGGGGTACTCACATTTGAGTAGAGAGCAAAAAACACAGTATAAACGAGCGTCGAGCTCGATAACATCACTGAGCGTCACTTCCGGTGGTTGTGCTAGGCTGGGATCCCGACGCGTATTCGTCACCGATCACGTGACTTCTTCTTCCCCTGAAGAAGTCACGTGATCGGTGACGAATACGCGTCGGGATCCCAGCCTAGCACAACCACCGGAAGTGACGCTCAGTGATGTTATCGAGCTCGACGCTCGTTTATACTGTGTTTTTTGCTCTCTACTCAAATGTGAGTACCCCTTTTATCCACAATTGTTTGTTTTACTCGGATTAATAAAAAATACTGTTTTTATAAACTTACTACACTATGAGGCTCCTTCCCTTCCTTTACATAAACTGATGTGAGCCCCCCCCCACCCCATTACTGGATACACTGGTAAAGCACGACCAGGACCTGGGATACCCATCAGATACCGAGAGGAGGAAGGTTACCAAGAACCTTAAAGACCCTATTTTCTCACATGCTGTAACCTTACAGCTGTAAGGTAAGGGGCCACCTATACTTCCCCCCCACTAGGATCGCATGGAATCGCTAACAACCACATAAGATATTCACAGCCAAAAAATCGCACAGTTTTAAATCACATCAACGGAATCACCTATACTGCACCTATGGAATGAACTTTATTTCACATTTTTTTATGGACATTTATTGAACTTCAGCGATTTTATCCTGAGTTTTGTTTATTTTTATGCGATTTCATTTCTAACTGTTTTATACATTTATGCGATTCACTTCAGTCACTGGATAGATATTTTATCAGCACCTTTTATACTATTTTTTTTTACTGCGATTCACTTTGGAAATTTTATGCAACTACATAATCGCATGCACATCATATTTTATCCGTTTTTGACTGGATTCACCCAGAGATTTTTTTCACCACATTTATCTTTGTTCCTTTATGTGAAATTTATCACAGGCACCTTCTTTCACTTATGTCACAGCAATTTTAACAATATTTTATATATATTATGTTTTTCTCTGCAATTTTGTGATTTTAGCTTTTAATCACTGACATATTATATATCCTTTACCATGCACTTGATCTAGGCACTGTTCTGTCTTGCCTATCAACTTTATCTGGATTCATTCTCCTGATCTGTTTATCCGCTCTTAGTCTAGTTTAACTGTTTGCGCGCCACTACTTTCCTACTCTCACTTTTTTGGGTTCAGACATTTCCCCCAGTGTGCGCTGCATCACCCAGCTTCTCCTTGGGCAAGCGCAGGATTACCTTCTTTATCTATACACTTTGCACTTATGGCTTGTAACCAAACCTGAAAGATGTCATTTGCATCAAAGTGTAGGGTGGAGTGATGCGCTGACGTCACCATCACCCTCGTGTCTCGGAAGGATGGGTTTATTTGGTTGTGTGCCAGCTGACACACCAAACTCAAGGCGCAATTGTTCGATTGCTGTTGTAAGTGCAATATTTTATTTAAATTCTTGGTGAACTTCACATCCATCCTACTAATTGATGCTATGATTACAGGAGAGCCTTGTGATTTGGAGACAGGCCCAGCCATAAGTGCAAACTGACCCCTTGTAATGAGGGTTCCACAGAAGCTGGTAGCAGGGTTTTTTTTTTTTTTTTTTTTAATATAACAAATTATAGACTGAACATTTATTAACCAAAAAGACTGGTATGACAAACTACAGAAAGTGGCAGTTTACACCAAACTTCATTTTGAGATCTAAATTTCTGAAGTAGTGGTAGTAAATTTTGGTTTATGTATTCATTAGGTTGGGCAGAGATAGTCACCCCTAGGTATGTATTCTCTGATCTCCACCCTAAGTTGTGATACTGCAAGGGGCAGAGCGTTTCGAAGAGGATCCAATAGGAGCAGTACTGACTTATTCCAGTTAATCTTAAGACCAGAAAAGATGGCAGACCTTGCAGCAACCAATGATTCTGGAGTGTCAGCTAGGTATAGAAAGATATAGTCTGCCTACACAGCTATTTTATCCTCTTATTTACCTCTGTGGAAACCTCTCATCCCCTCCATTCGCCACAACATAACTGCAAGGGGCTCTATCACTATTGAAAATGGGGTGATAGTCGACACCCTTGTCTAATACCTCAGGAGAGATTATAGGGGTCTGACATGCTTCCGTTGACTCCTATAGCAGCCTTAGGTTTTGTATATACGAATTTGATCCAGTTACAAAAATGTCACCAAAGCCAAAACATTTAAGCAGGTTTTTCAGCTTTTGATGGAGGCATTGTTGCACAAGATGGTGGAGATTAACACCAAGAATTTAAGATGTACTATCACAAACATCTGTGGACTTGTTAATGGACATTTGGATCTTTGTATGTAATTTTTCATTTTGACCACTTAGCGCGATTCTGTTTTGATACATTGTTGAACTGTAAAATGCTAATTAAGCAGCAATTCCCCAGGATGACATAATTGAAGTCACGTAATGGCATTTTTTTTTTTTTTTTCCCTGCTTACCGTTCCAGATTAGCTGCCAGGGAGTAGAACACCCTTAGCTTGCAAGAGAACTTAAAGCCTGGAACTTTAAAACCTAGATAGGTAGAATCTTGTGTGCTATGTCTAAGGAAATGTGACAAAGATGCAGAAAGTCTCTCCTTTTGTCAAGTAGGCTGCTTGTTGCGTAGCAGAAATAGAGCTAAAATCTTATGCAAAGACTGGTGGTATAAGCGGGTCCAGTTCCGGTGAAAGGGGCTGATAATGTATGTGATAAATAGCACACTAGGGCAATGAATAACCAACATGACTATCACAAATTCTGACTCGCCTGCTCCACGGAATGGAGCGAGAGGGGAAGAACCTGATATACAGACAATCCAACTAGCAGGTGTCTCCTGGCATCTTCCCAACAGGCCAGATCTGCTATCTTGAGGCCCTCTATTGCACCCTGCTTCAGAGTCTCTGGTATAGATAGCCATGCAATCTATACCAAAGTCTTAAAGGATAGAGGTATTTCTAAATCTGTGATTCCTACCTTGCTGAAAGCAAGAGAGGCCACTTCCAGGAAGATCTACTATCCTACCTGGAAATCTTCCTTTACCAGGCGCGAACGTGGTCCGTTCAGATTACTCATCTTCGCATTCTTATTTGCAAAAACTGTATTAGTTTTCCATGAAATATACAGCTAAATACGTCAAACTGGGATGCAGGTTCTATACATAAGCCTAACAGAGGCTAACTGGTTGCTGGCATCAAAATTGTCTAGAAGATAAGCTAGAGCTATAAAAAAACACTAACTTCACAGACCCTGTGCAAGGTCCAAGAGTGTCATGGCGTCTCTTGTTAATCATGTGTCTTAAATTGGCCTACAAACACTCTCGGAGACAATCCAAAACACCTGGGGGGGGCGTTTCTTAGCATCCCTGTATTACCCAATTTTGGCTTCTCAGAATGGCAACCTGGAGGTCAGGCCCAAACAGTCAGCTCCAACCTCCAGATCCCCGACCCTAAGGTGTTCAGAACATTGAGAAGCGAGCAGAATAAAAAGAAATGAGGGGGAAGAGGGAGGGGTGAGTGGAAGAAAGAATGGGGACTGACAGAGGGGGGTGGGATCCCACCTGCTACCCCCTCCGTCTGTTTGCTCTCTACTAAAAGTTCCTCCGGGAACCCGGGGTGAACCGTCTGAGATCATCTTATGTCTAGACACAGAATTGCAAGATTTAGCAAATCCTGCTATGATTGGGCTTTTTTTTTTAAAGTGGTCCACGTCTACCACATTGCTGAAAAGTTTGAGAACTTATCTTGTGAGGTGAAGATCAACTCCTCCATTGTCGCTATGCGATCAGTATGTGCCGCCCACTCTTTCATGGAGGGCAACCGTGTGGACCTCCAATGTACCGGAATGCACAGCCTAGCAGCGTTTATCAAGTGCATCGCAATTAACTTAAAATATTTTTTGGGGGGAATTTTGGAGCGGTGCAGGAGATGCTGTACTGGTGTAATCTCCAGTGGGAGCGAGGAGATAGCTGTCGTCACTTCATGTACATTATGCCAGTATGGCTGGATTTAAGGGCATGTCCACCAGATGTGGAGAAAGGTGCCCACTTCTAGTTCACAACGCCAGCAATGGTCTGGTACTGTCGGAAAGATCCCGTGGAGCAACGGTGGAGTCTTGTACCATCTAGTTTTGAGTTTATACCCATTCTCTTGTGTGTTTACATTGAGAGAGCCTTTGTGTATGAGTAAGAGGAGATGCCAATTGGGGTCATATCCAATCTCCCTGTCCAGGGCCAATTCCCAGACTGCATGATCCGTACTCGGAGAAGAGTACGGCTCCCCGAACATGGAGGCATATAGAGCCGAAACCACATGGGACTGGGGTGATGAGCTTGAGCATAGGGATTCGAACACCGTGGGGTTTCTTGTGTATTTGGCTACCTTCGCTGAGATGTCCAGAAAGTGTCTTGCCTATAGGGCCAGGAGGGAAAGGATTTAGTATTAGACCGTGCCGCAAGGTCTTGTATCCTCTGAAATTTGCCCCTGTGAAAAAAGTGCTTCGCCTGCATTTGTGCATATGGCCATTCCGATAAGAGATGGGTCTTTGATAGTCCTGGGGGGGAAATCCGGATTCTCTCTAATGGGAGTAATTGGGCACTCAATGTCTGAAAGTGCATGGGCTTTACATACCCTATCAAAAGCCTGGAGGGTCGCTCCAACTAGAGGGTGGGCGTTAAGTTTGGGCAATCTATGTTTAGAAACCCAGGGTATCGAGCCAAGCTAAGTACCCACAATCAGTCTCTCAAGGTTCACCCAGCTTTTACATCGGATGTGCACATTCCAGTCCACCAGAGAGTTGCCATGTGAACCTCCCAGTAATAACGCTGCAAGTCCGTGAGCCCTATTCCACCTTTTTTCTTTAGGCAATACAAGCTTTGCCCAGCTGATACGAGCTGATTTAGCTCGGATGCACCATAATAGCGGTTCTAGGGTAAAAATATAAAGTAGAGTCGAAAGCGGACATCCTTGCCTAGTGCCATCATGGATGGAGAAGGCATCCGATAAGTGGCCGTTGACTCGGACTCTAGCTCGTGGATTAACATGGAGTGCGCCCAAATTTCATTTGCGTTTAACAAACCATTTTGGAATGTATATAATTTTCCTGAATTAAAACCAGTCCCTGTTTTTTTCCCAGCACACTTCCTTGACTTTTCTTGTGGTTGAAAACAAAGGTCAATTATGACCGCCGTAACGATTATAAAATTGAACAAATTTTAACAATTTGGACCAACATGCCACTAGTGTAAGGCCAGCTTAACCACTTGAGCTACAGAAGATTTTACACCCTTCATGACCAGGCCTTTTTTTGCAGTTCAACAATGCACTAGTTTAACTGGTACTTGCAACTAAATTTTATATCATATTTTACACAAATGGATTCCTTTTGGAGGTTTTTGATAGTCACTGGGTTTTTATTTTTGATATATTAACAAATAAAAGACCGACATTTTGAAATCTCTCAGTATGTTCTACTTTCTGCTATAAGCCTCTCCAATAATAAAAATCTAACTTAAATTTTGTCCAAAATGTATTCTGCTACTTGTCTTTGGTAACAAAGTGTATATTGATTAGTTTGCATTTAAGTTATAGAATCAATTTTTTTTTTTATTTAGCATGGTGATCAGTGACTTAAAGTGTGGCAGGCAATCTGACACGGGGGGGGGGGGGGGGGGCAGGGACTGACTGCCACTGACACGGGGGGGGGGGGGGCAGGGACTGACTGCCACTGACATTCCCAGTGACACTAATGGTGCTAAAAAATATACAATGTTGCTGTACTAATGAACCTGTCTGGGAAGGGGGTTAACATATAGGGCAATCAAGGGGTTGAATGTGTGCCGAACAATGTTTAGTGTTTACTGTGTGATGTTGGGCAATGTGCCAGTTTTTACTCGCTGCTTTGCAGGGAGAAAAAAAAACAGCATATCACTGCTGTATGAAGAGCCCTGCCGATCAGTGGGTCCCGGTCCTAAATCATTGGTTGGGTCCTGCTGATCGACTTGTGCTGCAGTGAATGATGGCAGTCTTCAAAGTCATGACCTTCCCCAGTAAATGTACTGCGATGGGTCAGCAAGCGGGTAAAGTAGAGCTATAGAAACTTTTTTTTTTCACCTGAACTAATGTCCCATTGGAAGATTTCCACTATAATACTTTTCTGGGGAAAACCCAATTTTAGATTTTTTTTTTTTTTTTTCCTTCACTTTTCAGTGATGATAAACAAAACCTAGAGTGAATCTCTTTAATAGTGGCACAGACGACAATAAAAATTGACAGGCGTTCTATCCACTCTGTCAAAAACAAAGTTTTGTCCTTACTTTAAGGCTGATATTGTGAGTTATCCACTTTAATAGATATGTTGGATGGCTTAGCTTTTTAACAGGGGTCTCCAAACTTTCTAAACAAAGGGACAGTTTACTGGCCTTCAGACTTTAGGCGGGCTGGACTGTAGCCAGTGGGAATAGAAAATTTTTCTGGCATCAGCAAGAGTAAACGGTGCTCCATCATTGGTATTGGGGGCAGGAATAGTGACTCGTTGTCAGTTGTCTGAATTGTTCTCCAGTTCTGGCATCAGAGGGCAGAATAGTGTCTGTCAGTGGGATGAATAGTAGCCCAAGGGCAGGATCTGGCCCCTGGGCCATAGTTTGGAGACCCCTGGTTTAGAAGATGGTGCAAGTAATAAAGCAGTTTGATTTGTTCAATTTTTGGGCTGCTTTTAAATGACAATAGCAAGGGTAGCTTTCTGAACAATGGTTGCTTTTCTACAGGAAATTGTGTGTTTAATTTTTTGTAATGTATGTAAAACTGGGTGTTTACCATGAATTTTAAATTAAATCATCAGGATGTTTAACTTGGTTTAAATGTTGCCCGTAGCTTGCGTTTTCTAACAAATGTGGCTCTTTGTTTTTGGACGAATTGGATTTGCAACATTAATGTACCATAACTAAAAGGCAGGTATAACTAGCTATTCTAATAGCATGTTTGCCATAAATCAGTGTTTTTCCCACTTTAAGATTGAGACAAATGTGTTTGCCATGCAGTAGTTTTGACATTTTACAACTATGAAGTGCAAAAACCAGAGTGTGTGCATAGTGCAATAATCCTCTGCAGTCCATTAGAAGTAATATAAATAACACTAATCTTTAGATGTGTTTGCTAATCCATATTGTCTCTTGCATCCCTGTATGTGTTAAGTATTGTATTAAAATTTATTGGATTATGTTCGATTACTTCATGCACTTAATATGAACACGGACCTATTTGCAGAGAATCCAAAATAAATTCTAGGCCTCCCAGGATACTTGTGGAATGTTTCCTGTAGAGCTGGTACTACCTTTTACTGGCCTCATGTTCATCTAGCTCTGCAAAGCAGTAGCAAATGCTCTCCAGACAGCATTGCAAATACAGCCTAGCTATGAATCTGCAGTAATGTGATTACAATATATGTGCTTTCACAAGTCTTAGCAGGTTTAGGTTCCAGCATTCATCTTTGTAAGAAATAGAGGACTTTCAGTTGTTAAAAAGCTCTCATACCAATCTATCTTGAAAAACTTTGACAAGTAAACGCTTGTAAATAAACCTTTTTAAGATTCCTAGATGAAGATTCTTCACAGCTCCCAAGATCTCCTTGTGCAGTCCTTGGTACCGCATGGCTTTTGCAAGCAAACCATCCCAGCTTGGTCCTCTTCCTAGTATGCTTGTGAACATTGCCCCTCTAATTCCTTTGAAAGGACTGTGCTCTTCTGTTGGCTGTCTGGAGACCACCACGAGTACTGTTAAAGCCAGTGATTTTTGTGGAGCATTGGAGTGGTTTCTTTCTAGTGGGCTGGAGTCGTGGCTTAAATTAAATCTTTCTATAAAACAAAACTTGTCTAACAGATTTATCAAACAGCAGGAAAGTTGAAGAAGCATTTTAGTCCCCTTTAGTTTCCCCCACATAACCATATTTGTTCTGCCACATATACAGATGTGCTGCACGGCTCTACTGGGACCCAAAGGTCGCATAGAATGCTTTGGGGATGTGCGACTGGTTTCCAGCACATAAGACTACACACTGAGCTTTGGAACTCCATACCAGTCTGTCTTCAGGCAAGTGTGGGAAACCTGCATGTGTACCACGAGATTCTGAAGCCTCAGGACCTGAAACCCTGTGGCACATCTTCGTATCAGGGGTGGGGGAGCAAGGAGGGGGTCATTCTCACCTGGGGGGGAGAAGGACGGAAGTGCTGGGTCACAGCCCCAATAACTATTCAGTTAAAGAAAATAATCCAAATTTGAGTGAAGGAAAGGGGCAAAGGCAGGGGAAAATTTTAATGTTCGTTCTTTTTCATACATCATGGGACACAGTCAGGCTAATATGCTTTGCCTACTGGGTTATACTACATCTCCAGGTGAATGGACACTGGTAAACCAAAAGTTTTTAGACAGGAAGTTATCCCCTATATAACCCCTCCCGCACAGGAAGCACTTCAGTTTTTTTACCAGTGTCTGCAAGGTAGCACGGTTTGTTTGAGCTCTCTGACCTCCAGGTCTCTAGTCCCACAAACAGTTCTTAAATGAATCCATGGGATTGACCGATCAGATCCATTTGACACAGGCTTTATATGCTTGTATAAATGGTACCTGAGCATCGCAAAGAAGACTCGCGATCCTGCAAGGTTTTGCCTGTAATGTGGCCTCCGGGCGCTGGACCCTACGAAGTGGAATCCTGGACACTACAGCGCTAAGCATTCCTGCAGGGTGCTGTACAGGTCCAAGGGAGTGGACCCTAAACATGAAGAGTACCCAGTCCTTGAAGGTCCTTAAGTGACAGGTACCCGTTGTGAAGGGCGAAGATGGGTCTCTTAGTTTCCAAGCTGCCCTGCGCCTGGATGGGTAAGTGTTTATTTTATTATTGTGCGGTGTGATTGTAGAAATCAGTCAAGCTAGCTAGAGGCTAGACACCTATGTGCGGTGACCATATGGGGGAGTTTTGGGCTAGCTGTGGGTGTTTGCAACGTGTACTTTTTTTTTTTTTTTTTTTTTGCATGTCTGGCGGTTTTATACCTGTGTAATGGCTCACGACCAGTGCGCCATTTCACCTTGGTTCACCATTGCGCACATGCGTTCACAAGAGTCCCGCTGTACTCTCCAGTTGGTGTCCATGGCGCACGTGTATTTGCTAAAGCGCCGCTGGACTTGGGCAACAAACTGCTATGGCACATGCGGCTTCGCCGCACATGCGCAGTAGCCTTTATCTGGGCGCACATAGATTTGCGTTGTACGCAAATCTAGGAGCGCGCACAGAACGTTCCCGGAGCACACCCAGCTTATTTAAGCTGTGTAGGCCAAGCATGCAATGCTTCCAGAAGGCAGCTGTGGGACACAGAGCAGGCTCTGAACAGAAACTTGCAGCAGTTCAGTTTTCTTTACCTGTGTCAAGTGAGTCACCAAGTGTTGCTTGGCAGACTAAAGGTGCTTAGCAGGATTATTGCATAGGGGCTTGCTGAGCCCTATTAAAGGGTCTCCCTTCTGAGGTGTTTTAATACTACACCCAAGTACTCTTTTTGTGGCTAGTAAATGTCTTAAAAAAAGAGGAGCCGGCCTAACACTACAGGGAAGGGCACACTTATGTCAGTAGTGCTTGATGAACCTAGTCCTAAACCCCTGAAGGACCAGAGGCTTCTAGGCGATCTGAGCCACTGAACCTATCTGGTATTCTGTCTAGAGTCCACGCTGCTGCTTCACCCTTTATCACTAAGCATGAACTGTCCTTGGCCCTAGCTGGGTTAGCGCACAGGATTGCTGGCATTATTGCCTCCATCCTGCAGGGTGGGAAGAAGTGTCACAGATCCCCCCCCCCCTTCCCGGAGCCTCCTAGTCTGGAGCAGGATTGGGTTGAGAATGGTGAAGAGCTAAAAGCTCAATTCAGTGGAGTGCCTGGCAGATGAGTCTGCTTCCGAGCAATCTGGACAAGATATCCAGTTGATGTCTGCCTCTGTCACAGAGGCTTTTGAGCCTGACTGACCAAAATGGTTCGTTCTGCCTTTAAGTTGCCTCTGGCAGAGGTAACTGAGCCCCCCTGGTCCTCTTAATCCCTGAGGCCTCTTAAGGCCGCACAGGCTTTCCCGCTAACCCCCTATTCGATGCTGATTGGGAACATCCTGACAAGATTTTTGTTCCTCCTAAAAGGTTTTCCCTTTTATATCCCATGGATGAAAAGTTTGTTAAAAAGTGGAGCATGCCAGCCGTAGATGCAGCAGTCTTCCTTAAAACAAGAACCTAACTTGTCTTGTAGAGAACGCACAGGGCTTAAAAGACCCTGTTGACAAGAAATTATTAAAGGCTTCCTTTTCTTTGGCCAGTTCAGCCATTCAGCCAGCTGTTGCAGCAATTGGTATTTGCCAGTCCGTAAAGGATCAGGTCAAACGGCCTGATAGGCCTAACCAGGAGGGTGATCTGCCTGAAAGTAAGACAGATATTCCTCAAGCGCTGCATTTTGCTGTTGATGCCTTTTTAAAGGATTCAATACAGCAGGTTTCTCATTTTGGCTTAAGAACGGGTAAGCCGAGCTTCCTTATAAAAAGTTATTGGCAGGTTTCCCTTTTCATGGGGAACATTTTATTTGGTGATCATTTGGACAAATATATCAAAGATTTCAGGAGGGAAGAGTTCTCTACTTCCTGTGAAGAAAAGCACCAGATGTCCCTCGTTTTAAACCTCAGGGACTGATTCCTCAAATGTCTCAGCGTCAAGGCGGTACTGCTGCCAGCAGAGCGTTAGGGCCAGAGGCAAGCCGCAAGGCCAGAAAAAGCCCTGGGTCCAAAATTCTTCTAAACCCAGCACCAAGCCCTCCTAAGGGGACACCCCTACTCCATCGGGTGGGGGGTAGGCTGCTGCACTTGGCAGACATTTTTGGAGAAGAACAATTCAGGACGAGTGGTTCACCTCGACTATATCTTGCGGTTGCAAGCTGGAGTTGCGGGGGGGTTCCCCCTCCAGAGGATTTTAAGATCCAGCGTTCCCTCGGATTCTCTAAAAAAAAAAAAAAAAAAAAAAAAAAAAACTTATTGCTTCAGGCACTACACCATCTAGTGCATCAAGGAGTGATTGTAGAGGTTCCTTTTATTCAAAAGGGGCACAGGGTTTTACTCAAACCTGTTTACGGTTCAGAAACCAAACTGGCCCATTTTGGACCTAAGATCCTTGAACAAGTATCTATTGATAGTCCTTTCGGATGGAGTCTGTCTGCTCCGTAGTAACCTCACTCCAGATGGGAGACTTTCTAGCCTTTGATATGACGCGTATTTACATGTACCCATCTTTCAGCCTCATCGGTTTCCTACATTTTGCAGTAGAGCAACGTAATTTTCAGTTTGGCTCTACCCTTTGGGCTTGCTACAGCTCCCTGGGTGTTCAGAGGTCCTATCACCAGTACTGGGTCTTTTTTATTGGGTCTTTTATTTATTTATTTTATTTATTTATATTTATCCTGGTGCTCGGGTATCTGGATGACCTCCCGCACAGAGATCTCTCCTTACAGGCTCTAGAACAGAGCATAATGTACACAGTGAGGTATTTGAAAAGCTTGGGCTCCTTCTCCTTCCCTGTGTGGGAGGGGTTATATAGGGGATCACTTTTTGTCGAAAGAATTTTGGTCTACCAGATTCCATTTACCTGGAGATGGAGTATAACCCAGCAGGTAATGACTATTAGCCTGACCCATGATGTAATCAAAGAAAAGGATTTTACAAGTATGACACAAAATCCTATTTTTAGGGTGAAGGTTCACTTTCATCTGTTGGCCTAGTGCATTTAATATATGATCTGTGATGCAGAGGGGTGTGCCTATAAATATCTTAATTTTGGATCAACAGTTTGGTAGGTGCTACAAAAGTTGGTGAGAAGGAGGTTCTGGGCTATGCTAAAGGGAAAGATTATCTGAGGTGAGGGGAAGGAAATATCACCTTGCCAATTCATGCTGCCAGTTTTCAGGTAAAGCCCTTAATTTGTGTATTGGGGGGGGGGGGGGGATTCGCCAGAGGTCTGTTTAAACTGCTGTGCCTTTCAAAACTGGGATGTTTTACTTGAAGACATGGGAATCCTATGGAATCAGTGGGTGCGCATCCTGTGGCCCCTCAGCTGTTGCAAAACTAAAAGTCCCACTGAGGCATTGCAAGCCACTCAGTTACTAACATGACTCCCAAGGGTAGAGGCATGATGGGACTTGAAGTTCTGCAACAGCTGAAGGCCCACAGGTTGAGCACCTATGCCCTAGAAAAACATTGTAGGGTCTGTGCTTGTAGTTTTAAAGACCTTCTTCTTTTTTATAGCTTGCATGGTGACTGGGGTATTGAGTGACCAGTAACTCTTTATTTCAATAAGATGTGAGAAGCTGCCTCCAAAACCCAATATTTACTTGGGGCACCTTGTCTTTAACCCTGCCAAGCTTCTAAAATGGTTAGGTTTTATAAAAAGATGACTAAATGTCTCTTGTGGCTATATTCTCTACTTTATCTAGAGTGCTAGGCCCAAGTCTGGGGGGAGTTGCTTACATTTCTGTGAGGTCTCACTTTTTTCTCCTGTGACATGTGTATTTGGTCTTTTGTCCCTACAGGAGAAACCATTGGTACCATTGTCTCAGAAGTTGGTTTACCTAGTGGTCAATACTTTGGCAAGGAGGGACTCAGTTTTAAACCTTATCTTTATAAGGTATCCTTCCTCATTCGTCACAGGGATAAGACAGTCTTGAGACCTAAACGGTCTTCTTGCCACTTGTCTTTTAGTCTATAATAATGACAATGTAACATATGGTGCATGTGACCAAATCATGCTGGACAGTTGTGGATAAATTAAATTAAAAATTAGATGCTTCCATTAAACTTTACAGAGAATATGGGCATAGCTGACACTTTGCATGGACCTACTCTAAAAGAATTGTTTGGGACCACTGGCACCCAACAACTAGGAGATAATAAAGGCTTGTATAATGAACATGTATGTAATGCTCTGGACAATTTTAAGTGTGAATGATTTGTGGTTTAGATGTGTGTTGTAACAGTGCAATGTTCTGCTGTAAACAAGACGGCTGCAAGAAAACGATCAGCGACAAGTGATGGGAACCAAATACTATCACTAAAGAGATGGCAAGAAGAATGAAGTATCATTTCCCTCAGTAACCCTAATTTACAGTGCCTTGAAAAAGTATTCATGCCCCTTTGAAATTTTCCACATTTTGTCATGTTACCCAAAACGTAAATCTATTTTATGTGATAGACCAACACAAAAAGGCACATAATTGTGAAGATGAAGAAAAATTATGAATGTTTTTCAAAATTCTTTACAAATATCTGAAAAGTGTGGCATGCATTTATATTCAGCCCCCCTGAGTCAATACTTTGTAGAACCATCTTTCGCTGCAATTACAGCTGCACGTCTCTGGTGATGTCGCTACCAGTTTTGCACACCTAGAGTAAAGTTATTTTTTTTTGCCTGTTTTGAAAAATGGCTCCAGGTCTGTCAGTTAGGATGGATATTGTATGTGAACAGCAATTTTCTGTCTTGCCACAGATTCTCAACTAGCTTTAGCTCTATACTTTGGGCCATTCTAAAGCCCCACTATCGGATTTTCTTCAGATTTACCAAAACCATGTATTGCAAGGGCCTGCCTGGTTGCATACAAATTGAAACTCCTAAGGTTTGACCTCCATATTAAATGATTTTGGTAAATCTCGACAAAAATCTGCAGAAAATCTGATAATGTGTATGGGGCTTAACACATTAATATGCGTTGATCTAAACCATTCCATTGTACCTCTGGCTGTATATTTGGAGTCACTGTCCTGCTGGAAGGCGAACCTTTGCCCCAGTCTCGTTTTTTGCAGACTCTTAACGGGTTTTCTTCTAAGATTGCCCTGTATTTGGCTCCATCCATCTTCGGATAAACTCTGACCAGCTTCCCTGTCCCCGCTGAATTAAAGCATCCCCACATGATACCACCACCATGTTTCACGGTGGGAATGATGGGTTCAGGGAGATGTACAGTGTTAGTTTTCCACCACGCATAGCGTTTTGATTTAAGGCCAAAAAGTTCAATTTTGGTTTTACCTGACCAGAGCACCTTCTTTCACATGGCTTCTCGTAAACTGCAAAAGGAACTTCTTATGGATTTTATTCAACAATGTGTTGCCTAGTTTATGGATTCATATGCATACACCTCAATCCTTAAATTAATATGGATATTTACACATCTAGATCTTACACAAGAGGTAGTTCCATTCTCAAAACATTTGACAGGTGTGTGTGTGTTATAACACAATGTACAGTTTAAGTCCCCTGGCTTACATGATATTTACAAATTACCCACAACCACCATATTTACAATACAATATAAGATGCAAGTATAGCGTTGGGTTACCTGTCAACTTCAGGTCGGCCCATGGTGACTGCCGTGTCTCCACAAAAAGATCTTCGCTTGGTCATAAAGCATTATACCCCCCTCCTTTCTGTACAGTGGCTAATATAGTTCTCCCTAATTGGTCACTGTACCTAATGTATATTTAGCACAGCCTGATTGGATGAGTCGAAGGCTGTTTACTACCCATGTGAGATGTGATTAGGGAAAACAAAAGGCCAAACTTTTGAAGTTGAACTAATTACAGTAACGCAACACAATCCTAATGGAAATATATTTCTAATTGCAATTTTTACATTTGTTAATGGACATTTCACATAAATTCTGTCTTCTTGCCACTCTTCCATAAAGGCCAGATTTGTGGAGTGCATGACTAATAGTTGTCCTGTGGACAGTTTCTCCCACCTGCGCTATGGATCTCTATAGCTCTTCCAGAGTTACCATGGGCCTCTTTGCTGCTTCTCTGAATGCTCTCCTTGCCCAGCCTGTCAGTTTGTGGACAGCCATGTCTTGGTAGGTTTGCAGTTGTGCCATACTCTTTCCATTTTCAGATGATGGATTGAACAGTGCTCAGTGAGATGTTCAAAGCTTGGGATATTTTTTATAACCTAACCCTGCTTCAAACTTCTCCAACTTTATCTCTGACCTGTCTGGTGTGTTCCCTGGCCTTCTTGATGCTGTTTGTTCACAAAGGTTATTTAACAAACCTCTGAGGGCTTCACAGAACAGTTGTATTTATACTATACTAAGATTAAATTACACACAGGGGGACTCTAGTTACACATTAGGTGACTCTTGAAGGCAAGTGGTTCCATTAGATTTTAGTCAGGGGTATCAAAGTAAAAGGGGGCTGATAACAAATGCACGCCACTTTTATCCATTTATCATTTTCCTTCCACTTAACAATTGTGTGCCACTTTGTGTTGGTCTATCTCATAAAATCCCAATAAAATACATTCACGTTTTGATTGTAACGTGACAAAATGTAAAAATGTTCAAGGGGTATGAATACTTTTTTCAAGACACTGTACCTCTGCAGTTCTTCAGCTTTATACCTCCTTTTTCCTACAGCAGCTTCATTACTCACTTAACTTTAGAGGGGGGGGGGGGGCTGGATTGTCCAAAAGTGACATTTGGTCTTTATAAGCCTGCTGGACACGGTTTAAAGCCATCCAGCGTCTTATGGTTGAAAACATTTGCCAACAATTCAGACATAGTATCGCTGGGACCACAAATTTCAAGCCTGTGGGAATCACCAAACCTTTGCTGAATGCGCTATCACCTTAGAGGACAGTATTTATTTAAACATCCCTTTTTAAATGCCTTTTAAAGCCGGGTTATTTTCATTCTCTGATCTTAAAGCTCAGACTCTAATAAGTGTACTGGAATCAAAACTGTAGCTATCAAACATGTTTTTCATCAGCTACTCAACTCGGTGTGATGTTAATGCTGTGATACCAGTGGTGTTGGGTGAAGTACTTGAATACATCAAAAGCTACTTTTTAGAAAATTACTGACCATTAACGGAATGATCCTGGACAGATTCATCAGTTTGACCAGTGCATGTTTTCGATGTAAATCTATAAGACCAAGTAAAACTTGATACTTTGAAATAAGCTGTTACTGACTAGGCTTCTAAAATACCTAGGGCATAGTAGAAAGTCATTTTGAAGGAGTGTATGCAAACCCTTGAACCCTGAACAATTTCTTATTCGCTTCCTCCTTGCTTTGTTAAATATACTTTTGGAAGCCTTTATAAGAAGTTGTTGTCCTGTGACCTGTACTTGCTACTTATGTTGTGGGCTTAATTTACCCTCCGAGTGATCTTTTTATGTTGTGTGGAAAATGATAGGGGGGAGATTGACTTTGTTTTGCAAAAGACAAATGGACAGGACAGACCTTACCCAGTCCACAGGAATTGGGAGCAAAGTGTTTTACTGGCAGATCAACAGGCGTTTTCCTGTGCTTGCAGGGCCTACAGATGGATAAAACATGGGGAAATGTGCATTGCCCTAACATAAGACCTGGAACACACCTTTACTGCATTTGTAGTAATGCATGTTTTGTGCATAGGCAAGTAGCTGTGCTATTAATTTTGAATGGTACCCTATCGCACTAGGGCGATGCCACTCTGATGCACATACTTTGCAGCGCACCACAGGATGTGTGCTACGTTTAAAGAAAATCTTCATGTTTCTGAAAAGGCTAGCTGTCCTGGCAGACTACCCTGACTGACGGCAAGCAATTCAAATCAGGAAATTAAACGTTTCTTTGAAGCCGGTTTATACATATGACTGCAAGTTAAGCTGAACAATTTGACAGTGTAATTGGAGGGACAAACTGAGGGAACATGCAATATTATACAACTTATCCAAGCCTTGAGTTCTTGAAATCTTTGTTAGGACAGTGTGTTTAGGTCTAGTTTACAGTGCATGAGATTGACCAGCACAGTACAAACGGGGTTCACTATGGTAAATGGTGAACAATAATTCCCCACCCCCATCTTTTAAAGCCCAAGTGCAGCCATAAACAATCTGCATAACTTAGTCGGTATGATGTGTCCCTTGTGCTGATAACTCTTCCGTTTGAACTCTTCCTCCTAATGTCACCCCCCACTCCTGCAGCTGTTGTCTTCCAGTGTGACAGGGGTTAATAGAATGAAGGGACTGGCACTCATGAAGTTCCTGACTGTGCCCATCCTTTCCACCCAGCTGCTCCATTCATAGAAGCAGTACTACAGCTTCTATGAAGGAAACCTGCTCTATGAATTGAGTGGGTGACTCTATCAACCATTCATAGATCACTTTTTAGTAATCTATCCCACTTCTCTGGTTTAACTGTCTGTGTTCATTTTATTATGGGCTAGTTTATTGTGTTTATTTTTTTTTACTTTGTCATTGACCAGATTTGTCAGATTCTGGCTACTTGAATATCTGGAATCAGGACTTGGTGGCAATATCACCCATTTTCAGTGCTTTACAAGAGATTCTCTTATGCCTTGTTGGAGAGGCAGTTGCACAAATTATTCCAGGGTGCTAAGGTCAATGCAGTCTCGGAATAAAGGTTGGTGAATATGGGCTTGAAATATATATAATTTTTTTTTTTTTTTTTTCTCATTTCTTTGCCATGCATTTGCATAGACTTGTAAAGAAGAATAAAAGCAAAAGCTCAGATATAATCTGGCCTGTGTACCCCATTTGTAGGAAATCAAACATCGGTGCTTAACCAATCCTAAAAAAATGTAAGTTTACTTCTACTGTTACTTTGACGGGTCAGGTTCTTTGAATGCATTTTATAAACTGTCTGCACATGGTAATCTTATGAAAAATGTAAGGCCGGTTTGTAGCATTCACATCAAGACTGGATCTCTTCCTCTACTTGTTTTTGGGATTGCAAAAGCATCTTGAAGCAGATCAAATTTTGATTCTAACATCAGGTCAAATGCAACTGTCAATGAATTCTGAATGCTCTTAGAAGGGACTCAAACCGATGTCAAAGCAAACTATTTGCCAATTGACACAAGCTCGAAGATACTTTACACTGGCCTATAGTTGTCGTCTTAAAACTACAAGCGAACACATGAACACAAATATGAAGATGCTGTCTGTAGGAAGTTGTGCTGAAGCTCATGCATTTTTGCAACTTTTAATACTTTTCCGTGTGTGTAATTCTTAATTAAAGGTGTTCACTCTTTAATCTAGATCTAAACTTCTAATTTCAGGTTATTTTTGATGAGGGTTATGGACATTCCTTATCTAAATCTGGAGGGACCTGACTGTAAGTAAATTCTTTATTGTATATTTTCCTGCACTCAATTTTGGTTTAGCTGATGGAACCCATAGTTCTAACTGTGTACTATATAAATATATAATATTCTCCCTGAAGACACTTTAAAACTGTATCAAATATGCAAATGTGTGCTTTGTATCTATCAGACCAAATAAATGCATTAATTCTCCTGCTGCAAGACTTGGGCTCCTTTCACACCTAGGTGTTTTTTCTGTTGTAAGCCTCAGCTCTAAAAACACACAAGACAAATTTAATTTCAATAGCCCTTGTTCACATCTGAGTGTTCTGTCACCTGAAGCAAAAGGCCCGTTTCTCAAAGTACAGGAGCTTCTTTTTTTGAGCAGATTACAGGCGGTTTTTGCTTTTTTTTTTTTTTTTTACATTGAGGACCTTTCTGACCTGTGCAGAATCTCGCTACTTTCTGCCTGAAAACGATGCGCATAGGTGTGAATGCAGCCTTAAGGACCCAACCCTAACTTTTTCATATACAGGCTTACCCCACTTTACATACAGACATACCCGGGAGTGTATGTAGAGTGCCTCGCAAGAAAATCGTGGTCAGCATGACATGGCACTGCTACCGAACCATAAGTGACAGACACTAAACTTGGGGAGCACCGGGGGGGGAGACACAGGACTACAAGTTATCTAATTTTTGGGATCGGCCAGTTTGCCTGGTTATGCCTGTAAATTACTATTGCAATGCAGTACATGCATTGGGAAGTGTAAAAAGGTATTGCTTCACTTTAAGTATATTATTATTATTATTATTATTATTATTATTATTATTATTATTATTATTATTATTATGCTCCAACAGTTTGCGCATAACTGTGGGGGATGAGCTGATGGCGAAAATGAAAATATAGTTGGGTGAGGGTAGGCGTCTCTGAACAGAAGGGTTTTCCGGGATCGTCTAAAAGCTAATAAAGTAGGAGATGGGCGGACAGATTGGGGTAGAGCATTCCATAGGATTGGAGAGGCTTTGGAAAAGTCCTGGAGGCGAGCATGGGAGCAAGTGATGAGGGAGCTGGAGAGCAGGTCTTGAAAGGAACAAAGCGAATGAGTAGGTTGGTATTTAGAGACTAAGCTAGTTATGTACCTGGGGGCGAAATTGTGGAAGGCTTTGTACGTAGTTAGTATTTTGAATTTAATTATTTGGCCTAGCAGAAGCCAGTGGAGGGATTGACAGAGGAGTGGCAGACAGAGCGATTGGTAAGGTGGATGGGTCTGGCAGCAGCATTCATGATGGATTGAAGAGGTGATAGACTATATAGAGGTAAGCCAATGAGAAGGGAGTTGCAGTCGAGGCGAGAGATGACCAGCGAGCGAATTAAGAGCTTTGCTGTGTCATTGGTTAGAAAGGGGCGTATTTTGAAGATGTTGAGGCAGCAGGATTTGGACAGTGATTGGATGTGTTGCTTGAAGGAGAGTTCAGAGTCCAGGATTACACCTAGAACCTTGACATGTGGGGATGGGCTTATGGTTGTGCCATCGATTTTGACAGATCAGGGAAAGGGGCATATGGGGGAGGAAAAATTAGAAGTTTGGTTTTGGATAGATTGAGTTTGAGGAAATGGTGTGACATCCAGACTGATATATCTGATAGTAAATTTGTGATACGTGAGGAGACGGAGGGAGTGAGCTGAGGGGTAGAGAAATAGATTTGGTTGTCAGCGTAGAGGGGGTATTAAAAGCCATGGGAGGCTATCAGTTGACCCAGGGAGGAGGTGTAAATTAAAAATGGGAGAGGTCCAAGAACATACCCTTGGGGGACCCCAACAGGGAAAGGGAGAGGAGGAAGTAGAGTTAATATAAAACGCTAAAGGTGCGGTTGGATAAGTAGGAAGAGAACAACCAGCGAAGAGTACAGTCGCAGAGACCAAAGGTGTGGAGTTTTTTGAGGGGGTAATCAACCGCATCGGAGGCAGTAGAGAGGTCGAGGAGTAGGAGTACAGAATAGTGTTGATTGGTTTTGGCCGTTAATAGATTGTTTGTTAGTTTTAGGAGAGCAGTTTTTGTGGAGTGTTAAGGACAAAATCCAGACTGAAGGGGATCAAGAAGGCTATTATCAGCCAGGTGGATGCTCAGTCGGTTGTAGACCAAACGTTCGAGGAGTTTGGATATGAAGGGGAGCAACATGCTCTGGTCCCTTTGTGTACCTAAAAGTGGGGTATGCCTGTAGTTAATATCGTGAGACCCTGCTGGCAGGATTATGGACGGTGTGCGCATCACTTAAAATTTTTACTTTACTCTCTCAATATTTAATCTGTATGTTGCTAGCATTAGAAAAACTGATGGGAATGTATATCATATTTACTTGTGTTAAATGTTTTACATTTCTTCAGTTACTTCCTGGTTTCCAATGCCTTGGCAAATTGTCCTACATGGCAGGAGCCTTCATCGGGGGAGGAGTAATTTTCTTACCTAAGCACACCCTCCAGCCTGCATGCCTGAGCTAAGGGCAGATGGATTATAGGAAGTAAAATGCTGCATTACTAATCTGTCCTTACTCAAAATGGCCAGAATTGCTAGGGGGTGTTTTTCAAAGGAATTTCTCTGCAAAATAAAGCATGGAGACATGGATGGGTGGGTTTCCTCTTTGAATATTAAAAATGAATTTAAATGGCGTTTTTGGTTTGTGGTGCTCAAATGCAATTAGTTCCGCTAGACGTTTCTTATACACATGGTGAGCGGGCTGCTGTGGAGAAATGGTAACTTTTTATTTTTTATTTTTTTTTCCTCAATCTTAAATTCTATTATGGGTCCTGAAGCCCAGAGTTTTTATAGAACTTTCCTTGGTCCACATCTTACCTGGTAGCCAGACCTTAGTACACTCGCTAGGTTTGCTGCTTGCGAAATAAAAGCACTGCACAAGCTGTTTGGAAGTTGTAGGCACACTAAGCATCATGACACTAAAACAATTCAGTGTCTCATAAGCTCCTATTTAGTGATATCCAATTTACATACAGGTATTTTTTAGGATGGGGAGAAAGCAGGACCGCCTAGAAGAAATCCATACAGACTCAAAAGGCTTAACCACATGCCGACCGGCGCACGACGATATACGTCGACAGAATGGCACGTACAGGCAGGAGGGCGTATATATACGTCCCTCCTTTCGCCTGTCCGTGCCATCGGAGCGCGCCGGGAGCGGCGCGCTCCCGCGCCGGTCGGGACCCCCGTGAGTCCGGCCGCGGTCCCCGCGGACTCGATCGCCGCGGGGACTCCCGCGATAGTCTCACGGAGCGGCTGAACGGGGAGATGCCGAGATAAACAGCATCTCCCTGTTCTGCCTAGCAACTAGTGACGCCGATCTCTGCTCCCTGTGATTGGAGCAGAGATCAGCATTCACTAGCTGACAGCCACGCCCCCCCACAGTAAAAAACACACCCCTAGGCCTACTTAACCCCTACACTGCCACCTTGTGGTTAACCCCTAAACTGCTAGTGTCATTTATACAGAAATCAATGCATTTAAATGCATTAATTGCTGTAAAAATGACAATGGTCCCAAAAATGTGTCAAAAATGTCCGATGTGTCCGCCATAATGTCGCAGTCACAAAAAAAATCACAGATCTCCGCCATTAATAATAAAAAAAAAATTATTAATAAAAATGCTATAAAACTATCCCCTATCTTGTAAACGCTATAACTTCTGCGCAAACCGATCAATAATCGCTTATTGCGATTTTTTTTACCAAAAATATGTAGAAGAATACGTATCGGCCTAAACTGAGGAAAAAAAATGTTTTTTTATATATTTTTTGGGGATATTTATTATAGCAAAAAATAAAAAATAATGCATTTTTTTTCAAAATTGTCGCTCTATTTTTGTTTATAGCGCAAAAAATAAAAACCGCAGGGCGATCAAATACCACCAAAAGAAAGCTCTATTTGTGGGAAAAAAAGGACGTCAATTTTGTTTGGGAGCCACGTCGCACGACCGCGCAATTGTCAGTTAAAGCGACGCAGTGCCGAATCGCAAAAAGGGGCCTGGTCCTTTGGCTGCAAATTGGTCCGGTCTGAAAGTGGTTAAAGTGTTTCCACATTTCCACCCAAGTTGGGACTATACACACTTTATATTTGTTGCGTGTTCCCATTTTCTGCTTGCATGTTTGAGTGCTTTTATTTGCTTACACTAGCAACCCAGCTTCCCTTATGTAATGTGCGCACACACACACACCCTTCTAGTTTGCATTTTTGAGAGCAGTTTTCTGGCAGGAAAAAATGCTGAATGCTCCCTGAAGTACATAAAAATAAAAAATGCTGCGCTAAAGGGTCCCCATATTATGAACCCTCTGATATAGTGCTGTGTCACATTTTATTCGAAGTGCTGAAAAAGATCTGCACTTGTGCTTGAATTTAGTGAAAAAAATAATATATACCCCAGTTTTAAATACTAAGAAATGTCTGAAAATGTGCCAAATGGTATGCTTCAAATCTAATAAAGTAAGTGAATCCAAAGAAAAAAATATAAATACACACAATAAATATTATATGGTAAATAAATATCCAGAGTACACTGTCCCAAAGCACTGTAGAGATACAAGTGGTGATGGTGATGTATACACCCCGGTTTTGAATATTGAGAAATATCTAAAAGTATGCCAGGTGATATGCTTCAAGTCCCATATGGTAAGTGAATCCAAAAAGAAAAATGGGTGCACACAGTAAATATTATATGGTAAAGAATGTCCACAATACAATGTCCCAAAGCGCTGCAGAAAAATATCAACAGATAGTGACCCAATCGCTGTTTGTATTGGAGAATAGTAATTTCAAGAAGATGATATCTTGCTTAGGTAAAGCAAGTATGGGTCCTTACCACATCTGATGGACTCCCTGAGAGAGCGGAGTCGGTAGCGCGAGCAGATACAATCCTCTGCGGGGATATGCGTCACTCCTCCGATCCTTTACAAGCCGCCTCTCCTCGTGGGGGAACCTAGATGATCAGGAACTCAAGCGCTTGTCTCTGGGATCGCCGAGCTGATGCACCCGGGCGGAGCAAAGAAGATAGACAGCACAGGTGACCAATCATAGAGGTCTTCAGCGTCCTTTTGCATACCGCTTCTCCCTGTTAGGGTATAACTCCACGGGAGCCCTCCAGACAGTCACCTGTGAAGATAATCAACACTCAGGCCCCTTGGCCATGAGTGAAGATAAAAGGAAACAGAAAAAAAAAACGGACTCCAATAGTGAAATACCGTAAAGTAAACGGGCTATTTATTGATGAAATCACAGACCTAAGGGTATGCCCAGAAGGTTGCAATGTTAAACAAGACAACTTTTTCCTCATTGAAAATAACAGACGGTTAAAGTGTGTGTGTGAATATATATCTATATATCTATATATCTATATATCTATATATCTATATATCTATATATCTATATATCTATATATCTATATATATATATATCTATATATCTATATATCTATATATCTATATATCTATCTTAAAGAACCGGTTCAAAAATAAAAGCAAATATACACCCGTGCGTAGGAGTCTTATAGACGTGATGGTATCAACACAATTTTTTTTTTTTTATGTTTGATTCCCTTAGCGATATTTGGTTATTTGCTTTTTATTGTTTTTTACACATTTTTATTAGCGCAGTATTACACTTTTTTTCCTTTGAAGTACAGCCAAAGCTTGTTTGGCTGTACTTGTCCTATGGATCGCAGGAGTGTAGTTCGTTATGCACTCCTGTGACCCATTTTTCAGCGGATGGAAGCTGACGTCACCGAGCCGGTCCAGGCTTGGGAAACATCCCCTTGTGAGAACACAACAGCAGGTGTGATTGCTGTACCAACGCTGGATAGTTAGTACGGTGGCTCCAACTTGAGCTGTCAGTTTTTTTTTTTTTGTTTTTCGTTCACTCCTGCTGGGTTGAATGGAAAAAAAACTACTAGTATGTACTAGGCATTTATGCAAAAAGAGGATAACTGGTCTTTTAAAGAAATCTTAAATGCTTTATAACAATACCCTTTGCCTGACTTGTCATTGGAACGTAAAGATTTCAGTAGTTTTCCTGAATATAAAAAAAAAATGTATTTGAAATTGTTTTCTTGCTAAGCCTGTCTGTCAGATTCTGCTTTTTGAAATGTTTTTTTTATTTTTTTTTTAGTGTTGCCTAAACGAGACAATGTCCTTCATGTAACTTTTCCAAAAGAATGGAAGACCAGTGACCTTTATCAGCTGTTCAGTGCTTTTGGTAAGACTTTTTTTTTTATTTCTTTTTTTTTATCTTGATATTGGGGGGGGGGGGGGGGGGGCTGGGTAAAAAATAAAAAAGCTGTGTGTGTGTGTGTATATATATATATATATATATATATATGTATATATATATATATATATATATGTGTATATATATATATATATATATATATATATATATATATATATATATATATATATATATATATATATATATATATATATATATATATATATATATATATATATATATATATACATATATATACAAAGGACAACACAATTATGCTGCGAGGGAGCACTGGCTGTTTGTGGTCATCTGGTCATGTATGCTCCATCTTGGCAATTTGGGTCTTTTAAATTAACCACTTCAGCCCCGGACCAATTGGCAGCCAAAGGACCAGGCCCCTTTTTGCGATTCGGCACTGCGTCGCTTTATCTGACAATTGCACGGTCGTGCGACGTGGCTCCCAAACAAAATTGGCGTCCTATTTTTCCCACAAATAGAGCTTTCTTTTGGTGGTATTTGATCGCCCCTGCGGTTTTTATTTTTTGCGCTATAAACAAAAATAGAGCGACAATTTTGAAAAAAATGCAATATTTTTTACTTTTTGCTATAATAAATATCCCCAAAAAAGATATAAAAAAACATTTTTTTCCTCAGTTTAGGCCGATGCGTATTCTTCTACATATTTTTGGTAAAAAAAATCGCAATTAGCGATTATTGATTAGTTTGCGCAAAAGTTATAGCGTTTACAAAATAGGGGATAGTTTTATAGCATTTTTATTAATATATTTTTTTTTTTATTAGTAATGGCGGCGATCAGCGATTTTTATTGTGACTGCGACATTATGGCGGACACATCGGACATTTTTGACACATTTTTGGGACATTTGTCATTTTGTCTGATTCCTATGTAAATGACAGTTGTAGTGAAGGGGTTAACCACTAGGGGGCGGGGAGGAGTCAGTGTGACGTGTTGTGTTTTTTTTTACAGTAGGGGGGCGTGGCTGTACGTCTGACGTCATTGATCGGCGTTCCCGATGACAGGGAACCGCCGATCACTGACAGTCAGTGTAGGAAGCGCGGGGAGAGGTTTGTTTACACAAACCTCTCCCCGTTCTTCAGCTCCGTAACCCGATCGCGGGATACCAACGGCGATCGGGTCCGCTGGTCCCGCGGCCGTGGTCACGGAGCTCCCGATCGGGTCGCGCGCCCCCCGGGCAGGCAAATTAAAGGGGACGTACAGGTACGTGCTTTTGCCTGCCCGTGCCATTCTGTTGACGTATATCTACATGAGGCGGTCGGGAAGCGGTAAAAAAAAAAAAAAAAAACACAAGGAATCCTTAAGATCCTGCTGTTGCAGTGGGTGTATGTTGGTTAAGGCACTCTATACAAACTTTAGAAGCCCTACTCATTAGGTCTGAATACATTTCAGCACAACATTGAAAAACTGATGACTATCTATAACATGTCCAAACATCATGGCCCATGGAATATCAAAGTGTCACATAGGTGGCATTAATGTCCATATTGGTTTGACTTTGGCTATTCTGAAGGGTCATATGCATATGTATGTGTCTATATCTATATCTCTCTAGCTTCTGGCAAGAATTCCATTCCCTGTATCACTGTGGATGGGTCTCCTTGAAATACTACACATTTTGCTACCAGTGCTCTTCCCAATGATTCAGTTTTATTTGAGCACAGGTTTTATATAATCCTATCCTTTTTTGTGCTCTGTAAATATAACTTTAGCACTTATATAGGGTGATTTATACAAGGGGTTTCTATATACTTGGCATAGTTTTATATATGTATATAATTGCTGCCTTGCCTTCTTTTGTGCCCACACCATTGATTTGTCGATGCCTGCAAACTTTTTAATATATATGTATGTGTATATCTATCCAAATGCAGTGCTTGAGTTCAAATAGCGGATCTTTCCAAGAAGGGATAGATCTGAAAGTACCCATCACCAGCTTCAGTGTGTATGGAAAAGCACACCACACAAGTGTATCCAATTTGCTTACCAGAAAGTAGTGATAAATAGGCATGTGATCATTAATCGCAGGGCATCAAAGCGTCACTCTCCCAACGCTGAGGGTAAATGGAAAGCAATCCAATCGTAGGATACCAAAGGACACTTATTCATATAAAGCCACCGAAACCTCAAACTGCAGAACCAGAGAGGATATAATATCCGATCAATTGGTCAGTGATACCCAAATGCAAAGAAATAAGGCAGCAATGGTGAAGCTCGTCGGGTAAAAAACTTAATTTATTGTAGTTTACTTACAGGTCGTTGCAGGATACAGTCATGTGTAAAAAAAAAAAAAAAAAAAAAAAAAAAAACTGTGGCTCTCGGCCTGCTTGCATCTGCCCGCCTGACATGTTTCATCCAACAAGATTTCATCAGAGGTGTGCTTTATTGATGCAAGCATGCCCTTTTAAGCATAAAATCCAATTACGTGACTATCGGAAGGCTGAACCCTCCGCCCCCCCCCAAGAACATAAAGGCGGAACGTGATTTCGTGCCAATACAACAAACCAAAATATTAACCTGCATCTTTCGTCCTGAGTGCTCTGTCTCATTGGCATAAAGATGGGCTTTTTATGCGGTTTGATAGTGTTGTGTTGCTGTATTGGCACGAAATCGTGTTCCACCTTTCTTCCCAACTTAGTTGTGGAAAACCAGCAAGGTTGCAATGTGTTCCAGTGACTTAATTTCCGGTTGTTGAGGCTTCGGGAGGGTTCCGCCCTCCGGAAGGTTCCTCATTCTTGGTTTCCCGTTATGAACGCTCAGACGTTGAGCGCAGGTGCGGCTGTGGTGCTCTTCGGTGATTGTATTTCCACCTGACGTGTGGGACAAGAGGGTTCAGCCTTCCGGTAGTCACGTCATTGGATATGCTTATAAGGGCATGCTTGCGTCAATAGGCCATGCCTCTGATAAAATCCTGTCGGATGAAACCTGTCAGGCGGGCAGACGCAAGCATGCATAGAGCCACGTTTTTTACACATCATGATGACTGTATCCTGCAACTACCTGTACTATCCTGCAACTACTTTTCCTACCTCCACTTTCTCTTTAGCAAGTTCACCACCTCCCGCATTTGCTGATCTGTACACTTTTCACTCTACACAGCCCGGTAAGCCATGTATCAAAAGAACGCCAATGGCATGCAGTCATTGGGCAAGTATGGTTACGTGCCCACACCAACCACTTGCAATCCCTTTTTTTATTTTTTTCTACTCCTGAAGAACAGTACAATTTGCTGGTCAGCACTGTCAAATGAACATGCTGATCTGTCAACACATGCCTTTTTTGCTTGCATTGCTCTCATTTACAGCCTCCTGGGATGTGTACATAGTGTACAGACTGGTAAATGGACAGAGGAGTGACCGTTAACTTGCTAAAAATCTAGTAAGGTCATCGGGAAACCGAGGATTGGGCAGGGTGTTGGTGTGTAACATTTTGTTTTAGAAATTTTATCTTTTTTGACATACCACACCTTTTTAAACCTTTTTTTTTTTTTTTCTTTTCCCCCCAACCCAACTCTGTTTTATGAGAAAGTGGGAATATGTTCCAAAAATGTTTTTGTATTCATGGCTAGATCGGCAGGAATACAATCATTTTAGTATCTTTACTACACATCCATCATTGGTGATCTGTTTAAAATGTCTTCCCCATCTTCCTATCCGTTTCAGTTGCATCTTTATATCCCCACATGGGCTGTTTTCACACTGCTCAGTTGTAAAGGCATATGCATTTTTTGCGTTTGGAACCTGTGGAGAAAAAAAACACATGACTCTAAAAATGCATCAAAACTGCAACCTCGAGAGTGTGTGTGGTGTTTTTGCCACTTTTCTGACTTTTTTTATTTATTTTTTTGCAGCATCAAAAATGCATCATTCAGGACTTTTAAAAACGTAACTGGTGTGAAGAGCTCCATACAGTGCCTTGAAAAAGTATTCATTTGCCCTGAAATTTTCCACGTTTTTGTCATGTTACAACCACAAACATAAATGTATTTTTATGTGATAGACCAACACAAAGTGGCACAAAATTGTGAAGTGGTAGGAAAATGATAAATGGGTTTCAATATTTTTTTACAATTATCTGAAAAGTGTAGCATGCATTTGTATTCAGCCCACCTGCGTCAATACTTTGTAGAACCACCTTTCGCTGCAGTTACAGCTGCAAGTCTTTATGGGTATGTCTCTACCAGCTTTGCACATCTAGATTGAAAGTTTTGCCCATTCTTTGCAGAATAACTCAAGCTCTGTCAAATTGGATGGAGAGTGTCAGAACAGCAATTTTCAAGTCTTACCACAGATTCTCAATTGGATTTAGGTCTGGACTTTGACTGGGCCATTTTATCTCATGAATATGCCTTTGATCTAAACCATTCCATTGTAGCTCTGGCTGTATGTTTAGGGTCGTCGTCCTGCTGGAAGGTAAACCTCTGTCCCAGTCAAGTCCTTTTTTTTTAAGAAAATATAGGAACCAATAGGTTCCAAACCCGTGCAAATCAATGACCCGAAAACAAACCACAATTAAGAGCTGTGTATTAAGTGTAAACACCTAAAACGTGAAAAGAAACATACTGCACTCTTATGTCATAAATGACATATCATAAACCACCATAGTGGATAAACAAATCTAATTTTTGAATAAAAAAAAAAAAACATAAATTGTAAAGTCCAAGTATAGATCCCACACGTGAATAAGGTCCTTAGTGAGTATAGGAAAGGTTTCTCTCCACCTGCATGCAGACACAGAATGCACTCTCCAGACTCAAAGGGGTTGTTAACCTTTGTTTTTTTTTTTTTTTCACCTTAACCACTTAAGGACCGAGCCTCTTTTTGAGATGTGGTGTTTACAAGTTTAATTCATAATCACAACAAACTACCCAAATGACCCTGATCAAAAGTTTACACCAGTTCTTAATACCATGTATTGCCCCCTTTAACATCGACAGCTTGAACTCTTTTGTGGTATTTGTGGCTGTGGCTCTTTATCTTCTCAGGTGGTAAAGCTGCCCATTCCTCTTGGCAAAAAGCCTCCCAGTTCCTGTTAATTCTTGGGCTGTCTTGCATGAACTGCACGCTTGATATCTCCCCAGAGTGGCTCAATTATATTGCGGTCAGAAGACTGAGATGGGCACTCTAGAACCTTCATTTTATTCTGCTGTAGCCAATGATGGGTCGACTTGGCCTTGTGTTTTGGATCATTGTCAAGTTGGAATGTCCACGTACGTCCCATGCGTATCTTCCTGGCTGATGAATGCCAAAGTTCTTCCAGTATTTTTTGATGACATACTGCATTCATCTTGCCAACAATTTTGACCAAATTTCCTGTGCCTTTTTGTAGCTCACACATCCCCAAAACATCAGCGATCCACCTCTGTGTTTCACAGTAGGCATGGTGTACCTTTCATCATAGGCCTGGTTGACTCCTCTCCAAATGAACTTTATGGTTGTGGCCAAAAAGCTGTTTTGGTCTTGTCACTCCAAATGGCTGTGCCAGAAGATTTGAGGCTTGTCTCTGTGCTGTTTGGCATATTGTAAGCGGGATTCTTTGTGGAATTTGCATAGTAATGGCTTTCTTCTGGACTCGACCAGGCAGCCTATCTTTCTTCAAGTGCTTCCTTTTTTATTGTGCCTTATTGTTAAAACAGCCACACCACATGTTTTCAGAGAGTCCTGTATTTCACCTGACGTTGTTTGTGGATTTTTCTTTGCATCCTGAACAATTTTCCTGGCAGTTGTGGCTGAAATTTTAGTTGGTCTACCTGACCCTGGTTTGTGTTCAACAGAACCCCTAATTTTCGACTTCTTAATTGAAGTTTGAACACTGCTGATTGGCGTTCTCAAGTCTTTGGATATTTTTTTATATCCCTTGCCTTTTCCCACAGATCCTTTGACAATTCTTTTGCTTTCCCCATGACTCAGAATCCAGAAACGTCAGTGCAGCACTGGATGAAAGACGCAAGTGTCTGTCAGGAGTCCAGAAATGCACTAACCTTTTACACGCACACACGCGCAAAACGATCACAGGTGAGGATTGTTACCTTTTTTAATAGCCATTCAAATGCCTTTGTGTCAACTTGTGTGCATGTTATCGGGCCAAAAACGCCAGGGTATGTAAACTTTTGATCAGGGTCATTTGGGTAGTTTATTCATTATTATTTAAACGGTAAACGCAGGTAATGGCTTCAGCCAAACACTAACCATGAGTGAAAAGTTTGTGTTCTTTATATTCTCTAAAAAAAAGTCCAAGAAATCATAAATTCTGCAAGGGTATGTAAACTTATGAGCTCAATTGTGTATTCTTATTTTTTTTGCCGTATAGAGGGAGAGGAAAGAACACTCTTATGGTGCAGTAATTTAAATCATTTATTAATCGAGAAGGTTGTATTGCACTTAAATCAAAGACCAGGATCTTATATTGTATGGGAATGGCAGGTTAACACTCCAGCTGACCAGAAAATAATGGATCTCGAATACCACCCAACGTGGGTTCATTAGCCTGTCTTTTGCACATTCTAACAGGTTTTCTTCTAAGATTGCCCTGTGTTTGGCTCCATCTATCTACCCATTAATGCTGACCAGCTTTCCTGTCCCTGCTGGAGAAAAGCATCCCCACAATATGCTGCCAATACCATTTATCAGTGGGGAGTGTGTTTAGGGTGATGTGCAGTGGTTTTCCACTACATAACTTTTTATCCTAAAAGAAAAAACTAACTCTTGGTCTCCCCTAACCAGAGCACCTTATTTGCTGTATCATCCACATGCCTTCCTGCGGACTGCAAACGGGAGTGCAAGACAAATAGTTGTCTTGTGGACAGATTCTCCCACCTGAGCTGTGAATCTCTGCAGCTGCTCCAGAGTTACCATGGGCCTCTTGGCTGTTTCTCTGATTAATGCTCTTCTTGCCTGGCCTGTCAGGTTAGGTTGACGGCCATGTCTTGGTAAGTTTGCAGTTGTGCCATACTCTTTCCATTTTTGGATGTTGGATTGAACAGTGCTCCATGGGATGTTCAAAGCTTGGGTTATTTTTTAATAATCTAGCCCTGCTTTAACCTTCTCCACAATTGTATCCCTGACCTGTCTGTAGTACTTTATTTCCTAATTAGGCGACTGAAGGCAATTGGTACCACTAGATTATAGTTGGGAGTATCAGAGTAAAGGGGGCAAAATGCTAATTCATGCCACACTTCAGCTATTTGGAAAACAATTTATAATTTTCCTTCCACTTCACAATAATGTCCTACTTTGTGTTGGTCTATCATATAAAACCCAAATAAAATACATTTACATTTTGGTTGTAACATGACAAAATGTGAAAATTTTCAAGGGCTATGAATACTTTTTCAAAGCACTGTAAGTCATGTTTTGCTTGAGAATCAAATGCTTATTTTACTCAATGAACTGCAACTCCTTAATTTATAACCTTTGTCGTTTTTGTTTTTTTTTTGGTTGATGCTGTGTCTCTATTCTTTAAAATACACCTATGATAAAAACTATAGACTCTTAATTTTTAAGTGGGCAAATTTAGAAAATATGCAGGGGATCAAATTTTCCCCACTGTATAGCAGTCTTTAGTACTCTACTGGTCTTTACTACTTGGGGTTAATATTGAAAAAGGCATGTGTTTTTGTCAAAATCCTTAACTTGGTCTGAGGTTCCTCCTACAGGTTGCTACATCACTACTATGCCCCATAGGGACTTACCCCCATGGGGAGCATTCTATCCAACTTACTTGAAATTGTAAGTTAGTAGCAGCACTTGAATATTGTGCTTACTGAAAAGATAAGTAGTTAACATCTTTCATGTACCGCTAAGGAAGCAAATGCTCATCTTGGAGACAGGGTTACATTATTAGGGATACTACCCCACTTTAGCTAAATTTAAATAATAAAATCCCCCATGGCAATTTAACAATTCGTGCCAAATCCAGCCAAAGTTTGTTACTGCAAGCTATTAAATGTTTCTACATACCTTTTTAGTTTGTAAATCTAAAGGGAGAATGGAAATGCTTTTAATGATCTCTGGCTCAGCAGCGCACAGTCTGAAAGAAGGTAGGATTCAGTTTCTAAATCCAGGATATTCAAATAAACCTTTTCCAAACTAAAAAGTTTATTCTAAAATGCCCATAATGGCTCTAGTTGGTACAGCACTTCACATGTTTTTGAACATTTTATGCTGTCTTCAAATGTTAAGCAGATCCCAGTTGGAGTACATACCATATAGCTTGACATCTTATTGCACATTTCATCTCCGCATCTGGAATATAGGATTTCTTTAAAAAAAAAAAAAAACTGTCTCGCTTATGAACCGGTGCAACGCAATCTTGAAGTCTTTGAG
>CM053031.1:202857937-202875810 GCA_028564925.1 Lithobates sylvaticus
TCCCCATGTTGATGGGGACAAGGGCCTTCCCCACAACCCTGGCCATTGGTTGTGGGGGTCTGCGGGGGGGGGCTTATCGGAATCTGGAAGCCCCCTTTAACAAGGGGACCCCCAGATCCCGGCCTCCCCCCTGTGTGAAATGGTAAGGGGGTACAAAAGTACCCCTACCATTTCACCAAAAAAGTGACAAAAATTTTAAAAATGACAGGAGACGGTCTTTGACAATTCCTTTATTAAAATCTTCTTTCGTCTTCTTTCTTCTGGTCTTCCTTTCTTCATCCTTCGGTTTCTTCATCTTCTTCTTCCATCTTCTTCTTCCATCTTCTTCCATCTTCTTCTTCCTCCGATACGCTTTTTGCTCTGGTCTTCTCGTCCGGCATCTTCTTCCACGGCGTCGGCGTCTTTTCTTTTGTGTCGGCAGCTCCGCTCAATGGGAGGCTCCCGCTTTTATAAGCGTATATTGATTGGTTTGCACAAAAGTTGTAGCGTCTACAAAATAGGGGATAGATTTATGGCATTTTTATTATTATTATATTTTTACAAGTAATGGTGGCGATCTGCGATTTTTATCGGCACTGCAAAATTATGGCGGACACATCGGACACTTTTGACACATTTTTGAAACCATTGACAATTATACAGCTATCAGTGCTATAAAAATGCACTGATTACTGTGTAAATGTCCTTGGCAGGGAAGGGGTTAACACTAGGGGGCGATTAAGGGGTTAACTGTGTTCCCTGACTGTGTGTTCTAACTGTGGGGGGAGGGAACTGACTATAGGAGATGACAGATTGTTGTTCCTGCTTTTACGGGAGCGAGCGCAGGGAGGCGGGACTGCGAGCGGAGCCGGCTCAGTCTTTTTCGGCGGCACTTCGGTCTTTTTCGGCGGTACTCGCTATTTTTCGTCGGCGCGCGATTTTTTTGTCACTTTTTTGGGGGGGGGGGGTCGGCGTATAACACGCACCCACGACTTTCCCCCGATTTTAAGGGGGAAAAAGTGTGTGTTATACGCCGATAAATACGGTACTTAATTTCTCCCATTCAGGTAACTACTTAGAATGGCTGGCCTAGTTTTTTTTTTTTTTATTAAACCATTTCTTCTGACCCTTAACACATGTTGTGCTTGATTGAAGTCTCACATTTTGGTGTCAATACCCTTTTTCACACTTTGCACTGTCATGCATTCACTGAAAAGTTTGCAATTCATATCCTTTTTTAATGTATGGTAAACAAGTTGATACAGAAACTTAAAGCAAGCTTTAAAGCGGTTCTGCACACATATTTTTTACTAAATCTCATTGCCTTCCAAATCTGGCAAAGAGTACTAAATGGCCGTTTTTTCTTTTTGTTTTTTTTCTTACCTTGTAATTGTTGCCGGTCTTTCCTCTGTCTCTGCGGGGGTGGGCAGGGTCTGTGCAAGGATCCTCGTCATGCCGCACTGTCTCCTGGGATCTGGTGTCATTCATCCCAGGAGTCAGTGTGGCCATCGACACGAAATCTTGCAAGATTTGCGGCCATCGAGCCGATATCTCGCGAGATTTCGGCTCGATGTCCGCAAATCTCGCGAGATTTCGGGTCGATGGCCGCAAATCTCGCGAGATTTCGAGTGGGATTTGCGGACGTGCTCCTTGTAACAAGGAAGTTACTGCTTGTGGGCTTCAAATGCCCACAAGCAAGATGACATCAGCCGGGAATGATTTTTTAAACTATCGATTAGATGGATAAACGGACCTGGATAACAAGCATCATCACTGCAAGTGAGTATGATATTAGCAAGACATGATTTTTATACATTAATAGAAAAAAAAATAAACGTCAGTGCAGAACCACTTTAACTTTTTCTGTGATGTAGGGTAGCTTAGAGACATGCCTAACTCCCTACTTGATCCTGCTCCTCTAGCGTGAAGCATTGTGGTTTAGCACCTTCAAATTAAATAGTGTAAAAATTTTATATCTATATCAAGTGATGAAGCACTGGTTAAGAAAGGCCTGTCATCAAATTACCTACCAGAACTCAGAAACCTGATACACGCAGTCCCTAAATGCACTGTACTATGGAGTTCATATACTGCAAGTAATTATGCATAGTAAACTAGGGATTATGTTTGCTATATTGCCAGTTTAATTTATTAGAGAGGTATGTGATGCAATCTTCTTAAAACCTGTTTGAAAGAAAGTTAATTTATTGGGCCTCCGTATTCCATTTGCTACCAAAATCCTCAAGATGTATTCATGTACAAATGCACGTCGACAGTGCAGCTGGCATTTATACCCATGTTACACAAATCTCCGGTTCCTGTTAATCTAAGTTTCTTCTTTTATTTTAACATGATAGACATTACAGTAATATGGCAGACATAATCTTCTAAGTTAGTACAGTCTATCTCAGATATTAACCCTTCATTGATTTATAAGTAGCCAAACTGAATTCAATTGCATTTGTATGTGTCATTTAATTTGACTAATTTGCCTTCCTATTTATTAAAAAAAAAAAATTAAGAACAAAGCCAAATGCATGACTTCCAGAGGCAGAGTTTCACCACAGCTGGAGTGCCAAGGTTACCTACCCCGTGTAAGATTTTTTTATTTACACAATGTTTTAATAAATACCCTGACAAATATACAAAAATGTGAATAAAAATATTTTTTATATTTCTTAAATTTTTTTTTAAGTTGTATACTTTTTTTCAGTTGTATCTATTTCTCCAAAAATATACATTTTGTTACATTGTTACATTTAACTCAAATAGTTTTTAAAATTTGAGAGTTGTTTACTACAAAACCTCATGAGATCACAATGCTATAGCATACCTCTCTGGCACATGGCACTCACCATTAGGGATGAGCCGAACAACCCCCCCCCCCCCCCCCCCCCCCCCCCCCCCCCCCCGTTCGGCTCGCACCAGAACCCGCGAACGGACCTAAAGTCCGTGCGAGCTTTAGAACTCTATTAGTTATAATGGATGCGAACGCTCAAAATTAAAAGTGCTAATTTTAAAGGCTAATATGCATGTTAATGTCATAAAAAGTGCTTTTTAAAACGGCCGTTTTTTCAGGAGCAGTGATTTTAATAATGCTTAAATTGAAACAATAGAAGTGTAATATTCCTTTAAATTTCGTACCTGGGGGGTGTCTATAGTATGCATGTAAAGGGGCTCATGTTTCCCGTGTTTAGAACTGTCTCTGCAAATAGTGTCATTTTTGCAAGTAAAAAAGCTATTTAAAATCACTCGCGGCTAATGTGTATTGTCGGCTCCCGTAATACAGAGAACAGTCATTCATTGAAACTGAAAGTCATTCATAAAAAAAAAAGTCATTCATAAAAAATAAAAAAAATGAAAAAAAAAAAGCGTAGGGGTCCCCCTAAATTCAATAACCAGGCCCTTCAGGTCTGGGATGGATATTAAGGGGAACCCCAGCCAAAAAAAAAAAAAAAATGGCGTAGGGTCCCCCTCAAAATCCATACCAGACCCTTGAGGCCTGGTATGGATTTTAAGGGGAACCCTAGCCAAAAAAAATGGCGTGGGGTCCCCCTCAAAATAAAATACCAGACCCTTATCCGAGCACGCAACCTGGCAGGCCGCAGGAAAAGAGGGGGGGACGAGAGCGGCCCCCCCTCCCGCCTGAACCGTACCAGGCCACATGCCCTCAACATTGGGAGGATGCTTTCGGGGTCTAAGACCCCAAAAGCACCTTGTCCCCATGTTGATGAGGACAAGGGCCTCATCCCCACAACCGTGCCCGGTGGTTGTGGGGGTGTGCGGGCGGGGGGCTTATCGGAATCTGGAAGCCCCCTTTAACAAGGGGACCCCCAGATCCCGGCCCCCCCCCTGTGTGAAATGGTAAGGGGGTACAAAAGTACCCCTACCATTTCACCAAAAAAGTGTGAAAAATTATAAAAATGACAGGAGACGGTCTTTGACAATTCCTTTATTAAAATCTTCTTTCTTCTTTCTTCATCCTTTGGTTTCTTCATCTTCTCCTTCTGTCATCTTCTTCCATCTTCTTCTTCCTCCGATCCGCTTCTTCTTGCGCTGGTCTTCTCGTCCTTCTCGTCCGGCATCTTCTTCCGTCGGGTCGGCGTCCGTGTCGGTGTCTCTTCTTGGGCCGCTCCGCGCAATGGGAGGCTCCCGCTGTGTGAGGCTCTGCTCCGTCTGACAGGTCTTTTATAACGGAGGGCACCTGGTGACCCCGCCCCCCTATGACATAATGGGAAAAGCCATAGGGAATTCCCCATGACGTCCTCGTGCGTCGGAGGGGGCGGGGTCACCAGGTGCCCTCCATTATAAAAGACCTGTCAGACGGGGCGGAGCCTCACACAGCGGGAGCCTCCCATTGCGCGGAGCGGCCCAAGAAGAGACACTGACACCGACGCCGACGGAAGAAGATGCCGAGAAGGACGAGAAGACCAGCGCAAGAAGAAGCGGATCGGAGGAAGAAGAAGATGGAAGAAGATGGAAGAAGATGACGGAAGGAGAAGATGAAGAAACCGAAGGATGAAGAAAGAAGAAAGAAGATTTTAATAAAGGAATTGTCAAAGACCGTCTCCTGTAATTTTTACAATTTTTCACACTTTTTTGGTGAAATGGTAGGGGTACTTTTGTACCCCCTTACCATTTCACACAGGGGGGGGGCCGGGATCTGGGGGTCTCCTTGTTAAAGGGGGCTTCCAGATTCCGATAAGCCCCCCGCCCGCAGACCCCCACAACCACCGGGCACGGTTGTGGGGAAGAGGCCCTTGTCCTCATCAACATGGGGACAAGGTGCTTTAGGGGTCTTAGACCCCCAAAGCATCCTCCCAATGTTGAGGGCATGTGGCCTGGTACGGTTCAGGCGGGAGGGGGGGCCACTCTCGTCCCCCCCTCTTTTCCTGCAGCCTGCCAGGTTGCGTGCTCGGATAAGGGTCTGGTATGGATTTTGAGGGGGACCCCACGCCATTTTTTTGGCTAGGGTTCCCCTTAAAATCCATACCAGACCTCAAGGGTCTGGTATGGATTTTGAGGGGGACCCTACGCCATTTTTTTTTGGCTGGGGTTCCCCTTAATATCCATCCCAGACCTGAAGGGCCTGGTTATTGAATTTGGGGGGACCCCCACGCTTTTTTTTTTTTGTTTCTTATTAATAAATGACAGTTCTCTGTGTTACAGGAGCCATCAATTCATTAGCCGCGAGTGCTTTTTAAATAGCTTTTTTCCTGCAAAAATTACACTTTTTGCAGGGAAAGTTCTAAGCACAGGAAACCTGCCCCCCTTCACAGGCCACCAATAGAGACCCCCCAGATGTGATACTGCAATGCTGTTCTAACAGCACGCACACACAAATCCCCAGAAATAGAGCATAAGTCAGCAACACACTGACACGCTGACACTGTGACTGAAACATAATATGCGAGGCCGCCGCCGCGGCGGCCTCTTATACCGTGGGGCGTGTACTAAAGCCCCTGAGCTATAATTTTCTACAGGCATCATGTACAGAGATTTTCCAGCTGGAAAATCAACAACCCAAGAACAGCAGAATGAAAGTGTTTGTCATTGAGGTTGATTATCTCCGCAGCTAACACTTCCCACTACAAACAATAGCTGCCACCATGTGTATTAACAGAAATATGCATTGTTTATGTATCCGTTGTAAAAATGTTGACTTTAAATAAACGGCTGTCATATGTGATGTCACACCAGAAAGTGATATAAAAGAGGTTAAACTATAGTTACATTCTTCAAGGAGACAGGGATCTGTTTACTAATAGAGCATTTAGCGATAAGCTGCTATTAATGTCTGTTTTTATTGATTTTAAAATATTGTTTTAATGAATGAAAAGAAAAAAACAGTGCAAGCTAAATATTTACCGAAAACAGTAAAAAAATTAAAAAAATAATGGCAGCTCTGGCAGAGCCTAGTTTAAAGACCCATAGGTATGATTCAGTGTAGCAGAGTCATTGGCCCTCAGGCTGACTTTGTGTTCTGTTCAAGCATTGCTTTATGCACTGACAAACCTCCATAAAACCTCGATCCATCCAGCCAATATAATCACCTGCTGGAAAATAAGTGCCCTTCACAGACATCTCAACTCTCTAATAAGACACGGCCGTTTAATCCACAGTAGTTTTGCATGTAAAAATGCATTACATGGATGTTAACCAGTCACATCTAAGTGTTATTGGACATTGATCTACACCTTGTGCCCACTATGAAGGCTGGAACCTAACTGAGGGAATAAGAAGAAAAAGTGAGGGGTCTACCTAAGGACTAAACCAACTAACCTAGACACAGGTAAACTGTATTGTTGTACCACTTTTTTTTTGTAAAATTATTTTTAATGAATTTTTAAATTACATACAAAAAACAAACACATATAACAATTGGGGGATAGTCTGATACCAGGCCTCACTCCCCAACAAAAATTCAAAACACGTCTCAGCATTGGGCCCTGAGTATAAGTCTGAAACATGAGCATAGTAACAACAGTTATCATTATAATTGAACACAGTTTCATAAAATTACATATTCTAGCTTTACACAGCTTATGTGGTGTGTTATTCTCAAGCTATGGTGAATAAGGTTGATTTATGATTGACTGCTGCTGTGGTGAATTGAACAAATTTTCCTAAGCATGTACGTAACCTCAGCGCTGTCAATACCCCAACCAGAAAATTGAAATGTGGTGACAGGTTAAAAGTGACATGTGCATGCACAACCCCTACAATTCACATATGCAAAAATGTACATATAAATAAAACACACTGTAAAAAAAAATAAAAAAATTATAAAAATGTGCAAGAAAAGTCCATATCTAAACAACGTGTTCAGAATCTTCATAAAGTGCAGTCCATTCTGTTATTATCTTGATAAAGGTGGATAAAAAGTGCAAATCCATGCTCCCCTTTCCTTATGTGCCCTCACTCACCGACTCCTAGTGGGTTATAAACTTATGTTTAGGGTCCTCTAGAAGTCTGACAATCAACAGTGATATCTTAAGGCTAGGCAGCACCTTATTGTCTCAGGTAGGTTATACATGGAGGCGATGAGAGAATATTCAAAGTGTAAATAAATTAATTTAGAATAAAAAATTGATTAAAATCATTACACTCACATATGAAATGGTAAAACACAGAAAGAAATTGGATCAGTAGTCCGTGGCTTGCGTTTCAACGAGCAGATATGACGTCACTGGAAGCTCCACCTAATGCATTTGGCCCCTCCCCGGAATGACCTGATAATGCTTCCAGGGAGGGGCGAAATGCATTAGAAAAAGGTGAGCACGAATTTGCACTTTTTATCCACCTTTATCAAGATAATAACAGCACAGACTGCACTTTATGAAGATTCTGAACACATTGTTTATATATGGACTTTTCTTGTGTATTTTTATAATTTTTAGTTTTTTACAGTGTTTTTTGTTTATATTTTTGCATATGTGAATTGTAGGGGTTGTGTCACTTTTAACCTGTCACAACATAAAATGTTTTTGGTTGGGGTATTGACAGTGCTGAGGTTACGTACACCATTTAATGGTATTTAATACCACCTGTCATCAAATACTAACATCAGACCCGCAGTCTCTCTAGTAAGCTGAAGGAATCTCTTGGCAAGTCTAAAGGACTCTGTTTCATCCACTGAAGCAAGCAGTAATTTATAGTTACCAGTCAAACAGTCCATTTTTGTGCAGTATATCAATGTTCGTAAATTCCTAAATGGCTGTTGAAGATTCAGATTTGTTGGGTCGAGTTGAGCTGGCTCTTCTTGAAGTTGATGATCCACCCAAACTTCTGCAAAGTGTGGATGAGGATCTGCCTGTGTGACAGTAACTCTACCCGTTCCCTGGCCAGCAGTAGGATATCGTCCAGATAGTGGTGGACTCAAAGTCCCTGCACCCTGAGTGGTGCTAGTATGGTGATGAGGACTTTTGTGATGGTCCTCGGAGATGTGCATAGACCAAAGGGTAGGCTGGTAAACTGTAAATGCGTCTGACCGACTGCAAACCTCAGGTACTTCTGGAAGGCAGACAAGATTGGCATGTGGAGGTATGTATCCTGTAGATCTAGAGAGAGCATCCAGTCACCCGGCTGTATGGTTTGATTGATCGTGTGAATGGATTCCATTTTGAATTTTTCTAAGTGAACAAAACAATTCAGTCCCTTCAAGTCGATGACTGGGCGCCACCCTCCGTCCTTCTTGCGTACCATGAATAGGGTGGAATAAAACCCTGAGTACCTCTCTGCGAAGGGGACCGGTGTTACTGCTTGCTGTATTTGTAGAGACTGTATGTATTGAAGTAGGACAGCCGCTTTCTGCTGCATCTCTGGAATTTTGGTGGGCAAAAAGTGATCTGGGTGGGGTGTGCTTGGGTTACCGTGGTTCTTACCCAAGAGTTTGTACAGTTTCTTGTCCATATGTCTGCAAAGTGTGCCAGCCTGGCTCATACTGGATCCGGGACTGCGCACCGTCAAAAAGACTTATTATGGTCTTGCAGGGCACTCGGCATCTTCTGCTTGCGAGCTCTAAGGAAAGTTGCTTGTGTTCCAGCTGTGGAGTCTCGAGTCTCTGATTCTGCAGGGCTGGAACCTACTGGAAAAAGGCTTTGACCGCCGTTGTTTTTTGTCTTGTGGGAGCAATCCAGATTTGCCCCCTGACACTCTCGAGATAGCCGTCTCCACCTTGGAATCAAAGAGGAACTTGCCATCGAAAGGTATCTTACACCAAGACTATTTAAAGGAAAGATCCACTGACCATGGTTTTAACCATAGGGCCCTTTTTGCTGTGACTGTGTGCAACATAGCCCTGGCAGTGTCTATTGCTGCCTCACCTATAAAATCAGCTGACCCTTCAGCTCCTCCAGAGCACGAATGATATCCGCCCTTGGCACCCCTTCTTTCAGTGCTGTCTCGATGTTTTGAGTCCAGACTTTCAGGGTGCTAGCCACTGATGTGAGGGCCACAGCTGGACGACAGGCTGCTCCGGCTGCCTGATAGGCTTTCTTAAGATCTAAATATATTTTCCTATTCATTATGTCCTTGAAAGAGGCTGAGTCCTCCATAAGGAGAGTCATGTTCTTCACCAGGCAGACAACTGCCACATCAACCGTAGGTGGTGAGTCAAGTGATGTCTCCTCTGTTTGCTGTAGGGATATCACTTCTGCATACAGTTGAGAGAAAACCTTTTTTCGGTTTTCTGACACTCTTGCTTTATGACCTCTTTGATCTCGTAAATAGGCTTGTCGTTTCTGCAGAAAAGGGCAGTAGGATTTAGTCTTCTTTGGCACCTCTTTTCATGTTGTGAAAACGTATTTTTATCTGGTAAAATCCCAAATATGTAAACAGTATATAAACAAGTAGTTCCTAACTAAATTTTGGATATTCGATTCATATTTGGATCGATTCAATATTTTCAATTCGATTTGAATACTGTGAAATGTACAAAAGTTTCTATGGTGGGCTAAACTTAATCCCCCCAATTTTGAATTTTTGTAGCAGCGCTATTCAGGTGAGCTTTCTTAAATGAATGTGAAAAGCTTATGAGATAAACACGCTAATCAAGGTGATCGTGAATGAAATAAATAAATAAATACATAAATATCAGAGTGACCATAGATAAATGTCTGAAATATATAAAAATCAATAAATATATATCTGAAATATATAAAAATCAATAAATATATCAGCCCATATGCGTGAAATCAATAAATCGTTAAAAGTAAATAAATAAATAAAAATTCAAAGTGGATCACAAACGGTGAGTAAAAAAATCTGTGAAACCAATTCCTAGTTTAGCAATTAGTATTTGTAGTCCGTGTGTAAACGAGATTTGCCCATCAAATGAGCCGGTGGAAAAATGTGACAGTTCAGAATTGGTGTGAGCAACAGTTCTAAATAAATATATATTTCTTGAGTGATCCATCCACCAAAGCTTTCACCACGTGAGGGAATCGTCCCCTTCTGGGGGTACACTCACCAGAAATCTACTTTAAGTAAGCCTGTAGTATAAACCAATCTGGACCTTCTCCTCCAACATCACCAGATAATTACCATCCACAAGCGCGGTTATTGGATCAGAATTTCAGACTTTCTATCCAGCATCCCTTGATCATAACTCCACCAGCGCGGTTGTATCATGTATAAAGATGGATGGAGGGCCACATAGTGTGATATTGCTAAACACTTTTTATTTAAAACAGTTTCCCTTTAATACAAAAGATCCCCCCCAAACGATATCTGCGTACCAGAATTTAAAAGATAATGAGCATTCGGATAAACATAGAGCGGTACTGTGCCTGTGTTCCTTTCTGTCAGTAGGAAGTGGATCCTTCAGTTCCGCTCATGAGCGGCGTCCTTTCTTCCTAGTCTCCTGTGGAACGCACCGTGAACCGCAATACGTCGTGACGTCACTTCCTGTTGACCTACGCCTGACGCGTTTCGTCATTTCCGACTTCTTCTCGAGGGCGTAGGTCACCAGGCAGGAAGTGATGTTTAAATGTGTAGACGGATGGTCCGGGCGTCCAATGGGGGAGCTGGATTGCTCCCTCAATCAGCGCCATTAACCTGATACCCAAGCACTAGAGGTTTACTGCAGACCTGTTGAAAGGGCCGGCCGCATTGATCTCATTGCCTGTGCATTATACATCCGATCTAGCATCATATTAGAAAACGATCTAGCAACAAATTCAACAACCAATATTTGCATTTTGTTTCTATAAATAAATAAAGGGTTAGACACCTGAATGCTCTGTGGCTGTGTCTATCCAATACTTATAGCAGCGTTAGGTGATCATTTTTCAACTTGATTTGAAAAAATTGTGCATATATATAAACGTTTTGGTGTATATATAAATACAAAATATAAATAAATTAAATTAAAATAAACAATCAAAAATGCCTAAAAGAGGTAAAGAAAAGTGCACCATAAAGAATCACCTTTACATTACGCCTTAAAGTGCTGAGTGCATAAATTGATAAGTCAAAAGTGCACGTGAACAAATAAATAAATGAGTTTGATCGATATATGGATTGCACTGCGTGTTTTCATCAAAAAACAAACAAAGAGTCCGCGTGACAAACAAACGATCCTCCAATCTGATGGATCAGCAATATGGCAAAAGTGACAGTTCAAATAAGCATGCGACAATTGATTCTGTGTTGATTATCCGTGGGTGATCCAAAACTTCCACCTTAGGTGACACCGTGTTGAAGGGATTAACCCCTTTTGGGGGTACACTCACCAGAAGTATACTTAAAATACGCCTGTAGTATTATACCCCGAGGACCTTCTCCACCAGCATCAGCTATAGAATTCACCCGCGTATGGATACCTCCAGTACATCAGCCTCCTTCTCCAGTGTTATATCCCCCTCAGCGTGGTTATTTACAGTTGTGCATGTAATTAAACAAGGGGCCACATAGCGTAATATTGCTAAATTCATTTATTAAAAATATTTTTCCCTAAACAAAGAACTTCCCCCTAGTGGGTTAAGCGTACCAGATATGGTTAAAATATCAGCATTTGGATAAATGTATGAACGGTACTGTGCCTGCTCACTAGCGCCGGATGCGGAGCCTTTCCAATTTCCTGAGAGAGAAAGAGTGGCGTCCTTCCTGTCCGGACCCGCTGGAGCGCACCGTGGACCGCAAAAGTGTGACGTCACTTCCTGTTGACCTACGCCCTGATGCGTTTCGTCATTTCCGACTTCTTCTCGAGGGCGTAGGTCACCAGGCAGGAAGTGAAGTATAAATACACTGGGGGCTGAGGAAAACGTCCAATCAGCAGGCGGACCTGTCCCACAATGGGCGTCAACATTATCAAGCCCTGTAGTCAGCCCTAGAGGCCCACTGCGGACAGTCCCAGCATGATGGAGCCTCACCATCAGTGTAGTTTAACAACTATCCATCATGCTGGGACTGTCCGCAGTGGGCCTCTAGGGCTGACTACAGGGCTTGATAATGTCGACGCCCATTGTAGTCGACATTGAGTAATAAACGGTAATTGTTATACACTGTTATGGTGTATGGCAATAACTGCCGTTTGATATACAGATAGGTGGGGTCCATTATCTGTTTAAGGAGCTGACAGCTAATTATTATTGAGACATTTATTGTCGCCCGTGCTTCCTCATAATACATCCTTTATTCACCATTCAAGGCACATTTTATTCACTATTCAAGGAACGTGAACGTGAGCAAGTATAGACATAAATTGGGGAGCAAAGAATGCTTCTCTACAGAAATGGATGAATATGTGAGGAAAAGGATGTAATTTAAATATTCCTCTACATCATGAATATCAATATGTGAGAGAGTTGAATAAATATTTATATATATGTATAAAATTAAAATGTGTTAAAATTATATTATATTAAAAATAAAATTAAAATTATATTAAATTTATTAAAACAATAAATTTAATTAAAATAGAATTAAAAGTAGCGTAAAAGACATTGTGTGTTGAAAAGGGTTTTCATGAAGAAATATTTAAATGCCCATTCAAGATGGTGAAGGAGCATAAATAGTGGTACCCAAAATATGGAGCCAATTGCATTGCGCAGTATAGGTCCATAAAATTACTACCTTCATAATTGATAAAAAAGGACCGAGATTGGTAATAAAATATTCAGCATCGCATTAGCCTGAATTCCTATATGCATCTCATATTCATGTTCCTTAAATAAGTAGATGCACCTATACACTTTATATATAAGAGAAAACAAGGTCTGTTTGGAATGAAGTGGAACCTGGAATGTGTGTTGCACATTTTGTGGTAACTGAGTGCCCTAGCATGTGGTGTGTTCCTGATATGGATCTAAGTGTCGCTTATGAAGCAGTTGATGTCTAATTCGATGTTCAATCCTTTAGGTGAGAGAACATCTGTTAGATATATCCAATTAGTCTCCTTTTTCGAAAGTTCTCGCACCATGTGCATTCCTCTCCAGTGAGGTTGTATTTGTTCCACCCCCCAGAACTGTAGCCCTTTGGGTTCATATCGTGCTTCAGTTTAAAATGTAATGAGACATTGTGGTCTTTAAAACCAATTTTTATATTGTGTATATGTTCGGCTATGCGGACTCGCAATAGCCTTTTCGTACGGCCTATGTACATTAAACCACACGGGCATTTAAGGGCATACACCACATGTGTGCTGTTACATGTGATGAACTGTTTGATCGAGAAGGACACGTTATTTGCTGTTGAAGTGAAGTTTTCTAGTTTCCTGAGGGGTTTTGCCACCTCCCGACACGCTTTGCATTTTCTGCAGGCGAAGAAGCCGTTCTGTTCCCAAAATGTGGGTGGTTTCCTTGGTGGGTCAATGACCTTCTTCACCACTTGATCCCCAAAATTGGTTGCTTTTCTATAGATGAACTTCGGAACAGGAGGTAAGGAGATCGCTAATTTCTTATCTAATAGTAGAATGTGCCAATGTTTATTGAAGATTTGCTCCACCTCTTGATATTGTGTATGGAACCCCGATAGGAATGCCCATTCTAGGTTTTGTTTACTAGTAGATGTGTCATCCTTCTTCTTTTCCTCCAGAGTTGTGGATCTGGGTATCAAATTGACTTCTTCCACTATTTTCTGTAATCTCACTGGGTTGTATCCTCTTGCTTCAAATCTTTCTGTTAGGATTTTTGACTGTTCAATGTAATTCTTTTCTTCAGAACAGTTTCTCCTCACTCGCATTAGTTGACCCTTGGGAATATTCTTTAACCAGAGTGGATGATGTCCACTTGATGTCGGCAAATAGCTATTCCGGTCAGTTTTTTAAAAAAATACTTTACTTTCCAATTTATTTTGTTTTCGATAAATTGTAACATCTAAGAAGTTGATTTCATTAAAATCTCTGACCGAAGTTAATTTGATGTTGTTATTGTTATTGTTAAGACCACTTAAAAACAACTCTAAACTAAAATCAGACCCTGCCCATATAAAAAACAGATCATCAATAAAACGTTTATAAAACTTCAGTTCTGGTCGCTGATTATTAAAAATGATCTTATCCTCCCATTCGGCCATAAATAGATTCGCAATACTTGGGGCAAATTTGGCCCCCATGGCCACACCTCTTTGCTGGGAATAAAAATCTCCTCCATACCAGAAATAATTATGTGATAAGCAGAAATCAAGAGCATTCCTTAAAAACACCTTCTGATTAAAAACAAGATCCTCTCGTTTACTTAGAGCCCAATTTAGGGCTAGGAGAGCGTCGTCATGCTGTATGATCGAATATAAGGATGATACGTCCGCTGTTACGAGTATGATCTGTTCATTTTCTTCTATATTTACTTCTTGTAACATATTGAGGAAATTCTTCGTGTCTCTTAAGTAGGATTTTGTTTCTCTTACACTTTTCTGTAGGAAATTATCCAAGTATTGGCCCAGTCTGGATGAAACCGATTCAATGCTATTGACAATCGGTCTAGCGGGTGGGTTAGTTGGGTCCTTATGGATTTTTGGGAGGGTGTATAACGTGGGTACCCGACTGCTTGTTGGTAACAGGTATCTCCTCTCTTTACTGGAGAGTACCCCAGAGTTGGACCCCATCTCTACGAGTCTTTCCAAATCCTCTCTGTATGGTTGTGTGGGGTCTTTTTTCAGTATTCTATAGGTTTCTTTATCTGACAACATCTCTGAAATTTGTCCGTGGTAAAAGTCTTTAGATAATATTACCACTCCACCACCTTTGTCTGCCGGTCTAACTATAATGTCTTTGCGTTGTTCTAGAAGTTTTATGCCTTCTCCCACATGTTTTACATTTAGTTCTTTTTTTGGTTTCAATGTTTCTAAATCCTGAAGTATCAGGCTCTTAAAAACTTCCACCTGATGGTTTGGGTTATTAGGTGGATTGAATAATGATTTGTTTCTCAATCCACTATTAATAATCCTGGGTCTTTCATTCATTGTGGTTGATTGGATGTTACTTGTTATTTCGTTAGTGCCGGTATTTCCCAAAAAATACTTTTTTATGTTTATTTTTCTAATGTATTTGTGTATGTCTATATACACATTGAACTTATTGATGGGTTGTTTCAGGCCACATTTAAGGCCTAAATTTAAAATGTTCAATTCTTTGTGAGTGAGTTCAACTTCTGTGAGATTAAAAATGCCTCCTACTCCGATCCTCTTCTTCTTTTGTTGCACCTTAAGTCCTGCCCTACATCCTCTGTGTTTTCTTTTTTCGGTGGTTGTGTGTGTTCTCTGGGTTTTAGTAGGTGATCTTCCCTTTGATTGTACTCTTTGTACTGGCCTTGGGTAGGTGGGTGCTTCGGATAAGGTGATGGGTTCCTCAAATAATATGGGGGTTGGGACTGCATTGGGGGCCGTCCCCTGCGTGGGGGGTGCCCCCTGCCTCTCTGTTGGCCCCCCCGGCCTCTCCCTAAAAAAGGACGCGGTAAGGGTCGAGATTCATAGTCCTCCTCATAATTATATATGGGCTGGAACCTATTATGCGTAACTATACCATGGGCTTGTTGTTGATGTTGTGGTTTTTGATTGTTTCCTTTTGTTCCCTTACTCTTCCCTTTTCCTCTATGGACTGGAGTAGAATAATAGGTTGGGGAATTCATGTATAAATTTGCTTCATACTGATCTCTTTCCTCCATCCAAGGTATATTAGGTTTTGGAGCTGGGGTGGTATTTGTGTTTCTCGCTGGTTGTGCAGCTGCAGCTCCTTTTGGTTTCTCCCTATCTATATCTGGATTGTCCGGAGCTTGTTGCCATGAATACATTTTATTATTCTTGAAATCGTCCAAATCTTTGTGATATTTCTTAATTTTCTTCTTTTGTGTGTCCTTGTCTACCTTTTCTAGTCGTTTTTGTACTTTTAAATTAAAATCAGTGATCTGTTGGGTATCCTTAATAGGGTCCAACTGGATCTTTAAATCATTGATCTTTTTCTCAATGTTTGCCATTTTGCGTTTTTTTCTCTGTATGATTAGTTGCTGTAGTTTAAGGCCGACCCCGTTAAAAAAATCAAGCCATTCCTGGGTTGATTCCGGGTCATCGAGGCCATCATGGGGGATGACATCCCATCTTAGACTTTTAATAATGATGCTATCTTTCATATACTGCTCGAGGGTACATATGTCCCACCATGTTCTAACTTGCTTTTCCAAAATGTTACTAAGAGCTGCCATGGCTCCATTGTAGTTGGTTTCAATCGGTGAGGGTGTGTGATCCGAAAAAAGGGTATTGATGTCTATGATTCGATTTGAATACTTCCAAAAATCTGAACCCATTTGAAAATAAATAAATGAAATTAAACAAAACTAAACAAAATAAATTACAAAAACTAATCATCAAAAACAGCATTCCGCACTAAGACACAGATATAAATCAGTGATAAACATCAGTGATGCATAAATCAAAAGGAAAAGTTTGTGCAGATGATGTGAAAGTCCAAAACCATATATTGAATCCAGATTCTAGTGAACAACATTTACGTGCGTCCCAGCTCCGCGTAGCAAATAAAACACCATGTGTGCTTCAATTAATTTCCCTCCCCTATTAAACCAACATCTATCACTGTGCAAACAAATGCTGACAGTGCAAAACAATATTAAAAAGTGTAAAGTGCAGTACAACAATCAAAAATTACAGATTTTTTCAAAAAAAACTAAAAATGTAAAACAATATGTGTATTTGCACAAAAAATCGTGCCTGAAATCAGTAGATCTACACATATGACCCTCTAATAAAACGAATGAAGTCCATAAAAGTTATTTCCTGAAGCATCATGGCAGCGCACACACTGGGTTGTGACTCCGCCCCCCACAACCTGATAGGCCTGATTAGCTATACGTTTTGAAGAGGAGTTCCCAGCTGCATTGTCCTTTTTTTCCTTAACTTTTAGGACTGACGAGATAAAGCATGGACCTCTTACCGCTTCGCCCCAGCTAGGTTCAGCCTCTCCTAGTTGGAAGCCCTGACTGTACAGTCTCTAAAGGAACTATATGCAGGGACCTCACTCTGATGGTCTCAGGGGAGTTGTATTATTATTTTACAAGCCTTAAACAGGCTTAAACCACTCTGCCACGGCCTCCATCTTTTCCTCCACCTTTCCTCTTACTTGCCTTCTCTTAGACCACTCTTTGTTTTTCTTACTCATCTCTCATTCTCTTTTTACCTATTGCTGAGCCTTCTAGTCCTCCGGGCTTCTTGCCCTTCCCAACATGGTGGCCGTGATTGGCTTGGCGGCACGACCGTAAGTGACGCGAGTGTCTTCTCTTTTTGCCAGTTTCAAAGATGGAGTCGGGTGCTGCGGATCGCTATGGCGCATGGGCGGCGATTGCATCACTTCCGCGGCGGCGGCGGTCTAGTTAAAAGACGGCTCTGTTTTGCTGGATGGCTTTACAGATGGTTGCCCATGCTCGCACTCTGCATTTCTTTCATTTGCTTACTGCTGCCACTAATACTGCCAAGCTTACTGACCTGGTAAGACGCTGCTCCTCCCTTTTACCTTCTCTGGTGGATGTGTGCCCATACTGTTACTGAGCTTCACTGGGATTAACCCTTCTCTTCCCAGATACACTCTGTCTGTTGCTCATGGAGGCCGCTGCCTCAGCAGACCATCCACAGCCAGTGAGGTAAGAGGCATCATGTTTTGGTAAGTAGTAAAGAGGAGTAAAAGAGAGCCATGCCACTAATATCACTTTATCCTGATAGCCCTGGCAGGTCGTTAAGATCATCTCACTCCAAACGTAGAGAACAATCTCCTTCAGGGCATTCACATTCCAGAAGAAAGAACCTCCTCCCACCACCACAGTAAAGCATCATCCTCCCCCCAAGCACAGCATGACCACCTGACCTGCAGCTAATGACTGCTGGGTGTGCGGAGCGCAAGCCCTCCCTAACAAGTTAGCTTGCCAGTCATGCGCTGATGAAACGACCAGGGA
>CM053031.1:202876256-202891321 GCA_028564925.1 Lithobates sylvaticus
ACCCACCCTCAAGGGAAACGCAGTTAAGAAGTCAATAAGCAACATTGCGTAACATCTAGATATATACCCCTTTGTAGACACAGTTTTGGCCATCATATTGAACACTGGTGTAGGAGATTGCTGCTATTCCACCGCTGAGCCCTGCGCCTCTACAGCATGCTTGAGTTGTATATAGTAAAAGAGCATAGAGCTAGGTAAACAGGTAAACCAAGGGAATTTACTATTATCCCATGTAGGGCTGTAGGACGTGAAACCGGTGACTTGTTGGAACAGTTTAGCCTTGTTCCACACTTTCTGAACAAGGGTATATGTGGGTAAAAGACAGTTGGATATAGCGAATACCCCAGCCTCCAATCCAGTAGCTATATCAGTTGCCTTATATCTATTCAAAATATAGATCGAGGAATCTGGGTTAGATTGATGTTCCCTGATAGTGGTGGGCACAAGGCCCTTACACAGGTGTTGCAGCTGAGCAGCCAAATAATACAACCAGGGATTGGGCATAGCCAAACCACCAGCATCTTTAGGTCTTTGCAGATGCTAAAATCTTACTCTAGGTGCCTTATTGTGCCACAATAGTTGTCTAAAAATAGAGTTTACCTCTTGAAAGATACTTAGTGGAATCACTACAGGTGTATTGTGCAAAAACTAACTGGGGCATAAAAATAAATTTCACCAGATTCAGTTTGCCAGGCAATGATAACCAAAGTCTGTTCCAAAATTTAATTTTGTTTCTAATGCGGATAAGTAAAGGGGCTACATTCATGCAACAAAAGTCTACCAGCTGTGGGGTGATCTGTATACCTAGGTATTTCAAGGAAGAGGTTACAGGGACCAGACAGGAGGGAGCCTCATGCCATAGAGGGTTATCATCTAAGAGCATTAATGCTGATTTATGCCAGTTTATAAGGAAGAGAGAAGGGCCGGCAACTCCATGTCCATGTCAAATGTAAATACTTTCATTGGCACATGTTAAAAAAGTATAAAAGCAGATGCGTTTCCGCACACTGCAGTGATCAAGGCAGTGTGGTGAAACGTGTCTGCTTTTGTATCTTTTTAACCTGTGCCAATAAAAGTATTTACATTTGATATGGACATGGAGTTACCGGCCCTTCTCTCTTCTACTATTATCTCAGTGTTGTTTGGACAACACAGCAGCCAGAGCACCCTATCGTGGATTTCACTTTACATCCAGGAGGCTTCCTTTGTGAGAGCTCTGCAATCCCTTGTCTACATTCACCAGTTTATAAGGAGGCCTGAGTGTATACCAAATCGGGTAATTGCACTCATTGCCGCTTCCAGAGAGTGGGAGGTATGCCCCAATAGTAACATGGTGTCATCAGCATAAAGCATAACCTTCTCCTGTAGCTCACCAAATTTAAATCCCTCTATATCTGGGTTTTTGCCGAATGGACATGGCCAGTGATTCAAGTAAAGAAAAGTAGTGGCGACCAGGGGCATCCCTGACGAGTGCCCCTGCCAAGCAGGAACACAGGTGAGATCCAGCCTGCCTCCCTAATGACTGCCAATGGGTGGCTATATAGCAGCTTAACCCAAGATATAAAGACAGGACCAAAGCCAAATCTAACAAGGACAGCCCAAAGGTAGGGCCAGTCCACACTGCCAAAGACCTTGGCCGCTTCAAGAGATAACAGTACAGTGCTCCACAGAAGATAAGAGCTTGGATGATGCCACTAACTTTGCAGAGAAATGCTTGCTTAGCTAAAATGCCTTTTGCTCCCATGTTTATGGAAGAGCGTGCAAATAGGGTTCCCCTAAGACCTCTACCACCAGGCACATTGCCACACCTGTTTCTTATCTGCTTATTAAATTAGTGCAAACAGGGATATGACTTTGCAACTGTTTAAATGTTTAAGTCACCTTCTTCCAGTATTATTCCCAGGATATTCAGAGGCAACAGTTACATATTTACATAGTTAGTCTGGTTGAAAAAAGACACAAGTCCATCTAGTTCAGCATTAAAAGTTCCAAAAAGTCAAAAAGTCAAAGTCAAAATTCCCTAGGATATGCTGTACTCTACCCACCTAAGAGTCATTTACAAAGGGTAAGCTATCTTCTTTGACAACCCTAAGAAGCTAGAGTCTCCCACTTTTTCTCAGTGTACACTGACTGATGAGGGTTCTATCCTACATATACAATACTATGAAGAGGTTCTGTATCTGCTTTGGTTCCCCAGATTAGTACGGTTGCTCTAAAGGTATATATAACTAACTGATACCCGCTTATTGGAAGACAAAGAATACTCCTCCATTGTCTCGGTGGGTATCGATCATGAATGACACCATGAGAATGGAGGAGATGCTGGCATTGGACAATGACACATACACCAAATTTATAGCTCAATGGTCGATCTGGCTCCGCTTCTCCTCCTCTGATACTCTGCTGAACTAAATCTCAGACATCTAGGGACACACTGGACTCCCCCTGGGCATAACCCTCATCCCCTCCCTCTTCTCTCCTTCCTCCCTACTGTTTTGTTCACCCCCCTACCATCTTATTCCTCCTTTGCTCTGCTCTACTCTCTCCTCTTATCTCTTATTCTATCTTCTTTATGTTACTTATTGCATATTACCTCATGTAGTGACTCATGAGCAGCTCTCTCTAGCAAAACCTTGTGGACCAGAGAACAGTTTCTTTTCCCTACTTTCTGAGCTTGCTAGCGGAGTCCGGCTGTGGACGATAGTCATTGGCTGGCCTCCCGCAATTATCCTTATGTTACCGTTCTTTGCATACACTTATCTTGTGATGTTCACTGTTTTACTGTTTTTACTTGTAAAATACCAATAAAAATATTTTCAACACTAAAAGTATATATAACTGTAAGCAATTTACTCTTTACTTCACTGTATTAGCGTACGCTGTGCTAGTTGTACCCTTTTCATATTCTCTTCATAACTCAAGTTTTGTACCTCTCTCTCATCCTATCAACAGTTATTTAACTGTTGTCTAGTATTATGCATGGGCTACAAAGTTTTCTTTTAAAGGTCTGTGTATATATAGCCCCATTCCCTCAGCCTTACTCATTATAAGACAGATATCTTATTTTGCATGGAAGTCCACATTTGGAGCCTGTAACGTTCTGGCTTTTGACATTATGACGATTATGGACAACTCCCTCCCTCACAGATAGGGTGAAGCTGGAACTGTTTCTAAGTCGCCTGTTTTCTTTTTACATTGGAGTGCTAATTTGAACCTCAGTGGGGGATACTGCTTTAACCTCAACAGCAGTAGTGCAGGAACTTTCCAGGTATTATACAGCCTTATGCCCCGTACACACGACCGGACTTTCCAACAACAAAACTGTGGATTTTTGTTTGAAGAATGTTGGCTCCAACTTGTCTTGCATACACACGGTCACACAAATGTTGGCCAACAATTACGAACATTATCCACCTGCCCAAAAACCAAGCTGCTGTAACCCTCCTCTTAAAGCTGGGTAAGAATCCTGTCCCACTGTACTCATACAGCTCTATTTCTTAATAAACACTAAAGTAATTTCCACAATTATTTCCCCTGACCAGACATGTTTTATTCTCAATAGAAACACCACAATGAATATACACAGATTTTTTTGTGTAATCTGCAGCTACTACACTTCAACACTCGCAACAGGGCTACTCTTTTTATAGATACAATAAAGGCATTCGATTCAACATTATTTATGGGCACGATTGCTTAGATACAGTATAGGCCAAAACATTTCTTACCTGGCTTCAACTCCTCTATGAATAACCCATTGCACATATTAGGGCTGGGGGTGGCTCTTGTGATAATGGGATATGAGGCAGGGATGTCTCCTATACATTGTCCTATTTTCTTTGGCAGTGGAATCACTGGCTATATTGGCAAAAACTTCCTCTGCATTCATAGTATTCTGTTATGGTGCTCTGGAAGAATGTATATTAATGAATGCAGTTAATACATTGGTGTATCTGATTCATATTATTGAATCAATACAGTGTTTAATGAAACTCCTAGACACTTTTGGCTCCTATATTAGCTTTTAAGTAAATTGGCATACATCTGTCTTGCTGCCCATAGATCACCTTCCTGCACTGCTCCTTTCATATATTCCCTCTGTTCATTCATTCCATTATCTGTGTATACAAATATCTGGCAATCCCAACTAATATATCACTTTAAACTGAGACCCATAATGACTGAAATTATGAAATGCTTAGGCTGCACTGCATTTCTTGAAGGTGGAGCATATTGACCTTTTAAAGAGGGTCTCAATACCCAACCTATTATATACTTTGAAAAATTCACCTTTATGGTTTCCTGCAGTTGCTATTTAACACCCTTAAATTAATGGGTATAAAAGCCTAAATTGCTCTTATTAGATTTCGACATTGTAAGGGCTATCTGTTCCACATCCATGTTTGTATTTTTTGGCTGAACAGTTTCACCATTTATACCAATGTGGTACTACGAGATGTGTCTTAGATTGTCCCAACTACCCAATTATTTACAAACTTTTCCTATGTTATGGCTATTGCATTGTGTGTGGTCTGTCTGTAAATGTATTCATTCTGTAGGATGTTATACTGCATTTACTTCACTTTGGAAATACCCTGACCTTCCTGAGCTTTTGTCTCTAAAAGAACACAGTTTGTGGAAATTGTTGTCACAATTATATGGTTGTTATACCCTTAAGACATTCACTATGCTACAGTCAGCATTTGGTGTCTCCAGCAACCTGTTTTATAGATACATACAATTTCAACAAGCTCTATCAACTCAATTTCATGAAACACCCATTCAGTTTACATAATTTGTCCTAGCAGAAGATGTCTGTCACAAAGTGTATTATATTCAAGGGTTACCTACTGTATACCTGCTTAGGGATCGCTAGCGATATTATAGATATATTGATCTGATATTGGCACAGTTACAGACGACAAATGGGTCATTAAATAAAAAATAAAAAAATCACAAACTCCCCACTACTAAAGATGGGATAAGGATGTCTCACCTTTTGAGTTTCTGTGAGAGGAGTGGGATCAAGATCTCAAGCCCTTCCTGTGGTTCCCAGACACAATCTAACCTCAGTCCTGTTGTGATAATGCTGTGTTGGGCGTTATGGTTTGCCACAGTTGAAGATGCCATATTGGGTTTGTGTATCTCTGGCTTGGGACAGTTAGTGGTGCTGACATGAGCTTTCCCAGAAGTTTTGCTGGCCATATGCCAGTCCTATAGTGGCATAAGGAGCAACTCTGTATCTCCTACCTAACTGATAGCAAGGAAGCTACTGGATTACTGACTTTTGCAGCTTCTGATGAAGGGGCATAACCGAAAAAGAGCCTTGACCAGTGTGTTCTGGCGGGGATTGTAAGTACTCCTGAGCTACTAGTGTGTACCAGGCTTAAGCGTGAGATGGGTCTTCAGTTGTTTACGCCTATTGCTTTTAGTAAAACTTGTTATTTGTTAGCTACATTTTCTAACTAAGTTTAGCTGTCTGACTTAAACTTGGTGTATTTTGTAAATCTTTTACGATTTGAAATTCAGATTCTGTAAGCAATTATCAATTACTATTAAATTTGGAGTTGACATAGCCCAGTCTTGTAAACTGGGTTTTGAATTATTTACGGAACCCCATAGATATTACTCTGCTCTTGTACTGAGCAGTAGAAGTTTATTTAACTGCCTGTCAAAGCATACACATGGCTCAGGTTACTTACAGTAGGAACAGAGCGTGTATATTTGTTAAGAGCTTTGCAAATGCATTTGTCGTTCTCGTTTTCATCTCACAATATGGTACAGACACTAGTAGCTTTATTTACAGAAAGAAAAAGGCTGTGGATCACTGCTTTGTTCCAATCATGCACTGGCCTACCATAACTATTGGTCTGTGATTCAGAAACAAGGCTAATCCCCTTGTGTTGTGTTATATTCTTTTTGCCAACATTTGCAAATACAGAATAGTGCATATGGAATTAGTTATTGCATTGACATTTGATAAATTAAAACTTGCCTTTAAGAAGTGGTTGTATTTGTTCAAATCTATGTCTTTAAAAATTCCATTCAAAGAAAAGGAACTTGCAGGGAATTAGCTTTCTGCCTCTCATTTTATTTTTCCAACACCTCCCTCAGTCAAGCTCAGATTAAAGAGACACAAGAAATGATTAGGATCGAGTGTACCAAGATCCAATTTACATACACTATATCTTGTTCAAACTTTGTTCAAACACATGGGCAAATTGACTCAACATTTTAAACAGCCGCTGGATCTAAAAGCATCATTAATAATGAAAATCAAACAAATCCCTTGCCTCAGCATGCTGTATACATGGTGAGCTTATTGTGTCTATTATAAACTGTACTCTTCAGGACAGTGAGTGTACAAATTCATGCTAAAAACACCTGTCAATGACAAGGTAGGCTAATACAGATCCATAGCCCTGCTCAAGCTCACTGTATGCAGTCAAAGCACTGATTATTAAAAATACTGCAAGAAGAGCTAATTGTAGTGCAGCAAATGTTTCCTATTTTCAAGGTAGGCTAATAGACAGCACTATAGTAGGAACTGCACTATACTTGAGTTAGGGCCCATACTCACAATCTTGCTCTGTATACTAAATCCATGGCCATCTGAGATCTCTCATGCCTAAAATTACATAACATTTATCATGAACTATCATGGGCTACAACGTATTAATGAGACCATCATTATAACCATCAAATGCAAGAAACAAAGAAATTGTATATTATCTAGTTAAAAGACCCAAACTTTATTTACAACATACAAAGACAATAATCCCTAAAGATGTAAATTAAAGGGTAATTCCACTTTTCTGGGAAAAAAAATAGCAAATAAAAAAAATAATACTACTATAGTGTATACAATTGCGACACAATTCATATTGTAATTGAATGTTATTAAAAATGACTGTACCTTTCCTTTTCAATCTGCATCGCTGTCATTTTCTGTAAAACGCAATGCAAAATGGCTACCTGGAGGTGTTCTGTACACAGAATGTGTACAGAACACCCCATAGAAACATAATTTCCTGCTTGTGTAATTGGCTCACTGAATGGCCCAGAAGTCTGCACCAAGATAAAAGTAAGATTTCAGGAATCCCCTGCCAAAAAAAAAAATAATAATAATTTTGGTGAGATACTCCCTGTAAGAAATCATGTCTAAAGGGATGCAAACCCTTTCATTTTCCTCAGTAGAGCCCTGCAAGTTTAGCAGCTGATTGATAATTATGAAACCTCTCCCAATTAGATTTAAAAAACAAAAATAATTGTGCGCTGGGGAAGATTTTGAAACATAAAAGCAGCCTACACCAAAATCTGTGATACCAAATTAGTGCATAAATAAATCAAATAGTGTGGCACTAAATTAATACAACATGATAGGAAATATACTGTACTTAATGTGCTTAAAATTTGAATAGAAATGATAAAAATCTCAATTCATAAAGTGCAGAAAATGTGAAATAAATGAAAATCTACATTTCATAAAAAATACACCTAATAATAACATAATAAAATTACTGTGTTGAAAAAACAATATTAAGATCCTATAAACAAATAATTCAGGAATTAAAAAATCTACAGTCAGATAGCATAAAGGCATCACGTGTAGGCCCTGCCGATGCACGTTTTGTCAAAGAATGACGGCTTCAGGAGAATTGACCAATTTCCCTGAACATGTCATTCTTTGATGAAACATGCATCGCACGTGAATTATGTGGATGTTGCACATGAATTACCTATTTTTTTAGATTTTTTCATTCATGAATTGACTCCCATTAGATTCACTTTTCACATACAGCTGTTTCTTTAGAATAACAAAAGGTAGAATCTGCAACAACGTTTTTTTTAAATCCTTGTACTGTACATAGATCACCCAGAGGGGAATGTTTTTTTCTCAACAAAAGTGGAGTTACTCTTTAAACTAAAATCAAAGTTTCTTAGCCACTATTTAGACCCAAGATTGTTTACAAACTAAACACATAATCATAGGTGATATTGTTCAATAGTGTCCAACATTTTACAGTAAATCGCATAATCCATAAACTCTTGACTTTCCTCAACGCAATTCAAGAAGAATACTAATTTCTTCAGGAGGATATTGCCAAAGAGCGTGAATCTAGAACGATGTTCAGTAATATTAAAATAGCAGTTGCCATACTACATGTAGGAATTTATCCCAATGGGTAAAGCAGGAAAAAAAAGAGAGAGAGAGGGGGAGGGGACGCTCACACCTGAAGAACAATTGTGCCCCAGTTAAGTTCCCGGTGACACCATATGCTTATAGATACATAGAAAAGTGAGGGCAGAAAAAAGACAGAGTGGTCCATCGAGTCTTTCTTTTTTTTTTACATTATTTTTTTGTTTTTTTGTTTTTTTCTGTAACTTTTTTGTCAGTACAGATCTATGTTTGTCCCAGGCATGTTTGAAGCCATTTGCAGTTGACTGGCTCATTACCTGAGCTGGAAGTTTATTTCAAGCATCAACTACCCTTTCAGTAAAATAATACTTTCTAAGATTAGTTTGGAACTTTCCTCCAGTTAATTTGTGGTCATGTCCCTGTTTTCTTGGTCCAATAAGATCAGTTTTCGACTTAGAGACAAATTTGCCCAGAAAAAACAATGCTTCATACAAATGAGAATTTCTATAAAGATGAAATGTCATCCCAATGTAGCTTGCCACACACACCTCTCTCTTAGTCCAAATTCCCACACAAAGTGTGCAGTCTCTCATGTGTAATTTGATTCTCTACTAGCTATTATGTATAGCCTTTAAATAAATGCGTATAAATGCTCATGGAATTAGAACCTAACACTAAAGCTTTTTAAGGGAGACTTCTGCACTGTGTGCAGTCTATAGAGATACCTCAGACATGTTGTTGTTGTTTTTTTGGCGTTCAATGGGTCAGTGGTTATTGGTCATTGTGATTGACGTAAATTTACATTGATAGACGGCATGATTGGTGGTGGACACTGCAGGACTTTTTTTAATAAAAAAAAAGTGTGTGTTTATTTATTTTTTGTGAATGAGTACCTCTGCTCATTTACATAAGGGAAATGGTATCTGAGGGCCCCCTTTATATTTAAAGTTAGCTTAAAGATTTTAACAAGCCCTATCTCCAGACCCCAACAACCACCATGCCAGGGTTGTGGAGAAGGTGCTTTGCCAGATGGCATGTGGCCTGGTATGGTTCAGGGCAGGGAGGCTTCACGCTTGCCCCCCCTTCCTGGTCAGGCAGGATAACAGTCCAGTGTGGATTTTGGGGAGACTTCACACTTTATTTTTGTTTTTTGGATGAAGTTCCCCTTTAAAATCTATATCAGACTCAATGGGTCTGTTATGGACTTTATGGGGAGCCCTTTTTGTTTTTTTTTTGTTTGTTTTTTCATGGGGTCCCTCTTTAAATCCAAGCCAGACCGAAAAAGTCTGGTATGAATTTTGGGAGGGAATTCATGCTGTTTGGAAATATTAAGTGCAAAGATAATCCATATTATGTGTATATATTAAAAATAGTGCAAGTATACAAACAGTAAGTATAACACATTGACTGTGTAAAATAAATAATGTGCTAGTTGCAAACACCAATGAATGAATATAAATACAATTCAAAAATAGACATCGCTAAAAAGTCCATATATGTGAATTGGCATTGTGAATAAAGGACCGTGAGGGAAAAACAAAAAACAGTCCGAACAGGTGAAAATGAAACCAATTTTGAAATTGAAAGTATATTCTATCCTCTAAAGCAGGGATCTCCAAACTTCGGCCCTCCAGCTGTTGTGGAACTACACATCCCATGAGTCATTGTAATACTCTGACATTCACAGACATGACTAGGCATGATAGGAAATGTAGTTCCTGAACAACTGGAGGGCCATAGTTTGGAGAACCCTGCTCTAAAGGATAGGCCACGATCCAGTAAGAAATCACTATAGATTGTGAATTCAACACCGATGAAAAAAATGGATTCTCTTACCAGACTCAGTGGACCCAATGCCAGTGGCACAGAGTGAAACAGGCATTGAACTGGGAACATTGTCACTCCGGAAACACCATGTGAATTCAGCTTCCGTTCAACCTTGTCATCTGACCCAATCATGGACTCCACCATTCATAAAAGAAAAAGATCACCACATATTGTAAAACCATCAACCATGGGTTTTATTTTAAAAGGTAGAACACTTACATCAATGATGATATAAACAGGCGAGATAGGTATGTGATCACAAATACATCCAAGAAGCGCAGTAACGTGGAGCTAGTTTAGTCTATCCGACCTGTTTCATTCAATAGAACATCATCTGGGGCAACTGGAATTTAGATAATTTATGCTGTTTCTTTACTTCCACCTGTCAGCCGGAATTCCCCGGCTGATAGCTGAATGTGCCCTGTGAGGAGTCATTGGTTGCTAGGACTCCTTAAAATGGAACTATACTCACTGCAGCTCCAGTAATGCAGTCTTCCCAAGCTCCCTGCATGGCCCCTGACATCTTTGGGCAGCCAGCTTCCAGATCTTGATAAACGGCTGCTGTCATTAACTGGACGGGGAAGACCTCACTCCCTCGACTGTGCATGCGCAGCTCACTGTACAAAAGTTGACTGGTAGGTAAGTAACAGAAGAGACAAACCATGTCTTTTTTGCATTAAAATTCCTGCCTGTTTGTCCATCTTTAATTCTGGCCTCAAGTTCCACTTTAACAACCAAGAGGAAGCTGTCGCATTTAGCTGGTAATAATACCATTGTTAAATGTTTCACTTCACATTGCAGATGGAGGTTCGTTCAGCCAAACACCCATTTATTCAGCTGTTCACACAGGAATCTCCCTAGACAGTACATAGGGCAGACATCTTCCTATTTCCCCTGCTGGTCGAATGTTTTTGGCCTATAGTGTTAGGCTGTTTTCTCTATTGGTGAATGGTATCTTTCATAGTAAATGTTCTTATACCAATGTTTCTCTTAGGATTGAATGCTAAGGAATGTTACGGGTATTACGGGTTACGGGTATTATGCCCCATACACACGGTTGTAAATTCCGGCAGAAAATGTCCGATCGGACCATGTTGTCGGAAAATCCGCCCGTGTGTGGGCTCCATCGGACTTTTTCCGTCCGAAAATTTGAGATGCTGCTCTCAAATTTTCCGACAACAAAATCCGATCAGACTTTTTCCGATCGTGTATAGAGAATTCCGACGGACAAAGTGCCACGCATGCTCAGATCAAATTACGAGACCAAATCTATTGGCTACTAGCCTCTACGTAGTTCCGTCGCACGCAACGAACGTCACCACGTTCAGAATGATCGGATTTTCCGACAACTTTGTCCGACCGTGTGTACGGGGGCTTATTCATTATGCTTACACGAATGTTGAGACAATCGCAAAGCAAATTTTTATTAAATAGACCCCTTAGTGTAAGGTGCCATTTCCAGAATCATTAAATTTTTTATAGTCCCACTAATTAAACCCCAACCTTTTGCTTGTCTTTCTTACCTTATACACAACAAGATGGCTTTAGCCAGAAATGTCATGGATGAAAGCAGAAGTTTAGTGCGTTTTTATTGAACATATTGATTGAGTTATTACGGTAATAACTTTAAGGTAAATTTCAAATTTTTACAAGCTTACTCTTTCATATTTTTGTTTCTGTATTAAATGTAGAGATGTGTATATTAGTCTCTAGGATGCAAACATTTAAAGACCAGCTCCAAGAAAAACGACCATATTTTGTGTCTGTGGCCCAGCCAGCAGGGCTGCCGCCGTGGCCCCCGCCTCGGGCGATTGGCATCTTCACCTCTCTTCACTGTGATAGACAGGGAAAGCAGTTTACTTACCTGATCCTCCTCTCACGCAGCAGTCAAAGCTCTCCTTAAACTTCAGCAGTGGAGTGTTCCTCACCATCCTCACATCACATTGGAATTCATGATGTCAGACTACTTGCAACTGCTGGGGAGAAGTGACTCTGGACACTGGTCTTGCAGTGTGGAGGGAGCCTGAGAAATTGGGATAGTTACATATTTACATAGTTTATAAAGAAGATACCGGTTTATCCAGTTTAACCTATGTGTGTGCATGTGTGTGTGATTTTTATTCTGCAGCAATTTACATTGTTTCTCTAATAAGTCTCATATTCTGCTTCCTGATTTTTACATGGTAGGGATCAGGTATGTAAAACTGTTTTTCTTATTCCCCTAGTACTTAATTATTGCAGTGTGGGAGCAGTCTCACTGCAAGGGAACAGTTTCTTTCCCTGGAGCTCAACTTTAACTGCTTGCTGACACGCCACAGTACTTTTACTGCTGCACAAGCGCAAGCGCACACGCACCCACAAGCTTAAGCTGCCATTCGCTGCAGCACAAGCCAATCAGCGTGTTCCAGTCAATGATTTATGGCTGGCACCCGCTGATTGTCTGCCAGAAGAGAGCCCTGTGCTGTTTACTAACAGCATCAATGTGCCTATTTTTTACCAGCATGTTACGTAGTGAAAACAGCACACAGTACACACATTAACACTTGTTAGGCAGACAGTTAACTCTTTTGATCACCCTAGATGTTAACCCCTTACCAGTAATTTGTCATTAATATGTGACAGTGTACATTATTAGTACTGATTAATGTCACTGGAGATGTCAGTGGCAGTTCATCAGTTCATACAAAGTGTCAGCTAGTGTCAAAGAGCACTGCTTGCTAATTCAGGCACACATCCTAATTCACAGAATAAAACACATGAGCAAATGTTTGGACATTATGGTGCCAAACGTAACCTCACAAAAATAAATAAATAATTGTATAAAAACACAAAGTTTTATTACATAATTTTGTTAAAAAGTCCAGTAGTAAGGCACTAATCCTGGCCCACAATATCATATACAGTAAAACCTTGGATTACGAGCACAATTCGTTCCAGAAACGTGCTTGTAATCCAAAGCACTCGTATATCAAAGTGAATTTCCACATAAGAAATAATGGAAACTTAGATAATTTGTTCCTATATAGCAGAATGCATGTGTTTCCACTGTGGAGCCTCTTATATGTTAGACAAAGTCAACATAACTGAGTGATAAAGTTGTTTTTTTTTTTTTTTTTTACAGGACAGATCAAAAATCACCTAAAGCGACTGGAGCACCTGACTCACTAATTGGAATAACTGATCCCAATTACTTGGGATGGCAATATTCTATGTGTTTACACAATTTTTATTTGTTGTTTATGACATGTATAAACTACATGTCTTTTAATGTAAAATGTTGTATGGGTTATCTAAAGTGGTCAGAAGGTTTTATATCTTAATGCATTCTAGACATGTGCACCGTCAATAAATTTGTTTCATTTTGTTCCATTCCATTTCGTATTAGCCGTTAATTCGTATTTCGTAATTCGTGTCCGAAAATTCTAATTTGATTCGTACGAATTTTCCTTCGTAACCTTTTTATAACAATTACGAACCTTCGTTATGATGAAATTATCATTATGAGTGGCTCCCACCATCTTCCTGACTTCCTGGGTTTTTAATTTTATCATAACGAATAATTGTAGTTAACGAACACTAACGAATAATCGTAATTAACGAACATTCTTATTTTGTACCATTCAGTCTCCCACTCCCATATTAAAAAAGGTAATTTTCCCAACCCTCACTCAGCAGCAGAAGAAAACCTCTGATTGGTCAACAAAACACCAGTCACGTTTCCGTTGTAACGGAATTTGGATCTGAAATTCGTAACAAAATTTCGTATTTCGTACAAAATTCATAAGCATAGCAATTCGTATTTCGGATCCTCTCAAATGTATGAATTTACGGAAAAAAATAATCGCACATGTCTAATAAAAAGCCTTCTGTGTGCAGCAGCACCCCCACCCCCCTAATACTTACCTGAGCACCGTCTATATCCAGCGATGTTGCATGAGTGTCTCGACTGCCCGAGACTCTCCCTCTTTATAGGCGGAGACAGCATCTGTAATGCTTTCCGTCTATATATTAAGTTCTTGTGGTAAAAACAAGGAAGCTTAGACTTCTAAAGTGTATCAATGCTTTACTAAACAGGGAAAAATCTGCACATACAAACTGTAGGATGAACAATACAATACAACTTATAGCTTACAAAATATATGCCTACACATATAAGCATGTACAATTTGATAACACGGCACCCAGCGCAGTATATTCGTAACAATTTGGGCCCGTTGTTGGATAAATTTAAAAAAAAATCAGACATATGGGGACGACTGCCACTGTCAGTGGCAGGACGTATCAACCTCATTAAAATGATCTGGATGCCGCAATTGTTATATATACTCCATAATAGCCCAGTATGGATAGGAAAAGAATGGTTCAGAAAGCTAGAAACCATGTTTAGGGAATTGATATGGAAGAAGGGTAGAGCAAGGATTGGGCTCTCAACATTACAAATGCCAACAAATGAGGGAGGGATGGCTGTTCCTCACCCGCGCAGTTATTTTCTAGCTGCTCAGTTACAGCATCTGAATGGATGTGGCATAAAAGACAGAGAGAATTCCAGTAGCAAAATGATGCTATTGGATGCACCTCATAGTACTATAATAGGAAATCTGGAGGCAAATTCTTTCTCGATCAGATGCCCAACATTGGAAATGATTGTGCGGGTGTGGAAAGCGGGTAAAATAGCAATGGGATATGAGGGGCTGACAGAATTTTCCCCCCTTTGGGATAATAAAAATTTGAAGGAAATTCAGGCCATGGGGAGAATTAGAGAGTGGGAGAAGTTGGGCATAACCAGGGTAATACAATTATACAAGGCCAACACATTGAAATCCTTTGCAGAATTAAGTAGAGAATACGGGATACCAAACATGCTATTCTATAGGTACTTACAAATAAGACATGCCCTACAAGCTCAATTTAAATCTCAATTAGTGGTATGGGAAGAGATCCCTTATCTTCAAAGAATAATTAAAGGGAGAGACCTCAAAGGTATTATTTCAGATCTATACCTACAGATTAGTACTAGATCAATCCCTAGAGATACGGTGGAGAAAAATAGAGGGAAGTGGGAGAAAGACCTAGGAGCCATAACAACTGATCAATGGGA